>PYSP01000141.1:0-94291 GCA_003049395.1 Pseudohalonectria lignicola
CATTTGTGATTGCTTGATTTAGTAGAAATAAGCCCTGTACGGAACTCTAAACCTTTATTCTGTGAAAGTTTTTTAGTGACCTTAAGTGCGGTAACTAGCAATTCTTAGTGTACGCACAAACCAAGTAACCCCTGCAATTATAGGCTTGACGACCATATAATTTAAGAATTATTAATAGTTTTCTATTTTAAGCTTAAGGTGCTTACTTAATTATATTTATTACTAGGAATGCCTTAACAGGCTTGGGAGGGATTTTAGGGATTTCTCTAAGTCAGATTTTAGGTGTAAATTCAGGGATGCTTTATATGGCCGTGAGTTGATTTTTAGCTTTCCCTATATAAAAGTAGTTCTTTGGAAAAGGCTTTTCCGAACCGAAAGAGCCTACGCCGTACAGAACCCAAGAACAATGTTGCAGAGTATATGAGAGGAAGAAAAATAAAAAACTGTCTCCTCTTACAGAGCCTTATACCACTGAAAATATAGCGCTCCTAGTACTAGTTTTAGCGCTTAAAGCACTATAAGGTATAGAGCATTTGTGATTGCTTGATTTAGTGGAAATAAGCCCTGTACGGATCTCTGAAACTTTATTCCATGAAAGTTTTTAGTGACCTTACGTATGGTAACCAGCAATTCTTAGCGCATGCGTAAAGTGTAAAACCCTTGTAAATATAAGCCTGACGACCCTGTATTTCAAGAAAACTCTCTCTCTCTCTCTCTCTCTCTCTCCCTTTTCCTTGTCAGTTAGGAGGGCGGTCTGAGAGAAGATACAACCTATGGGAAAGATGGTTGTATTGGTCTAGGATGAAGGAGCCTGGAGAAGTCGAAGGTGGGCCATTTATGGGCGCCGGAGGGGCGGTCACGTGAGGGACCTGTCACAGGTTCCGAGAAGTCATGGTAAATCACATGGGGTGGCACGTGACCGTGCACGGGCCGGAGACCGGTGTCCCTGGGAGGTCAGACTGTTCGGACCCAATTACGGTCGAGGAGAGATAGGAGAGAGATCAGAGGAGATGATTCATGCTTAATTTTGCTGCCCAATTGATTGAATACGGTGCCACCACTATCTGACACTAATGTTTGAGATGATTCACTCACGACAACGGTTCGAATAAAGAATGCCAGGTATTATGACGGGTCATGTGACCAGTGCTTGCGTAGTAGCCCCGCCGAGGGGTTTATCTTCTTGCACACAGCGGCTTCACCGCTGAGCTTAGACACTAATCTACATCGCGTTCTCTCCGTACGATTGCACGGTCAATTGTATCCCCAATTGCCCTCACACAGGTATGGAGCAGAAAAAACAATAGATGATACTGGGAAGCAGGTCATTAGTATTAAAAAAATCACCATTGATAGAAGCCGGAGGGTATGACGCGTAAGGCTTAATCGTAACCCTATCTTCTAACTAGGTAGGCATATAGAGGCATATATTTGTCAAGGTGTGGTTCTCAAGCACCAAGCAGCATGTTTCATCTCTGTTGTCCCAGCCAAGCTCTCTCCTCATCACCACCATCACCATAGCCTCCACTCCGCCTCCTGACCCTCGAAGGCCCGGCGGCCATCTGAACCCACTCCCTCCTCGTGTTCCAGATGCCCGCCTTGGTGTAGTCCAGGCTGCTGGTGCCCGACATGTAAGCGAACCGAAAGTACTCGTTCAGCTCCTGGCTCGAGTTCCTCCTCCACACGAACCGGCTGCCACTTCTGTTGGGGTCGTCGCTGCCCTGGTCGAAGTAGCCGCGGTAGCGCTCCACGTCGTTGACCAGCACGCTGATCCCGTCAAACTGCGACCCCGGGGCAGGGAGATTCCATGAGAAGGCGACGCTGCTGATGTTGGTCCCTAGGTCGATCACGGGCGCGACCAGCGATGGCAGATCGGAGAAGTACTGCCCGTCCCCCTGGAGCGAGGCCGCCGTCTGCAGGATCGCGTCAAACCCCCACCGGGCGATGCCGTTGATGAACAACCCAACCAAAAGGCCCTGGTAGAGCAAGGATGGGCGAGTCTGCATGCTCGTGCCCGGCAAGAGCAGCAATGCGAGGATGTAGTGGTGGATTCGGAGACTGAGGTTGGGCATGGCTAGGCAGGCGCAGATGCCCACTGAGAAGGCGAAATAGACCTTCAGATAGCGAAGCAGCCGACCCTCCTGCCGAAAGAACCAGATCTGTGTTGCAGCAATCACAATCAAGAGGATGATGATGAAGGCCAGGGCGGCCTTGGCGCCCGGCTGCTGAGCCAAGTCCCGACCAGTTAATCGTGTGATGGGGATCCACTGCTCGAAAGAATAGTTCTCAAGAGCCCCAAGCCAGCAGCCGCCCAACCACAATATCATCTTCTCAACCTGGGCGGTCAGGCCGGTGAGAGTCCGGCGAACGCCCATCTTGTCGAAAATGACCCAAGCGGCCAGCATCGCCGGCAGGTACTTCCCAATGATGTTCGAGGCAAGGCCTGGGATCGACGAGTGCGACGGCGGGTCCGACACCATGCCGACGTGCCAGAAGATGCCCGTGAAGACGACGAAGAAAAAGAGGCGCGCCGAGGTGGTGAAGAGGGCGAAGACGCAAGAGAAAGCCACCGATAGGCCAAGCAGCGGCCATCTGAGGTCTTTGGCCTCGCAGTCCAATCCGCTCAAGAAGGTGAATGAGAGGGGGAAGCTCGAGTCGAAGCCGACACTGGATATCCCGTTCCTGTCAGAACTGGCGTAGTTGCTCTGCTCGCCCACGAGGTAGACAACCCCACAGCCACCTGCAGTGTTGGAGATGATGCCCGCGTGGAGCGCAGCACCACACAGGTACGAGTCACCCCTGTACAGAGGGCTGATGCCGCCGCTCGAAGTGTTGGTCGGCCCCCCGACGACAAGGGGTCGGTAGATGACCTCCTGGTCGCCCACGGCGCGCGGGTTCAGGACCCTGTAGCTCCCGCAGTTGGCGGGGCATCTGAACGCGAAGCCGCTGCCGTTGAAGGGGCGGCAGTTCATGCCGTCGACGCCGCAGCCGTTGCCCGTAGACCAGTACGAGGCTCCACAGCCGATGCTCCCGGGCTCGCCGAAGCCCTCAACCGACGCCGTCTGCTGGCTTGAGCGGATCACGAGCGCGAAGGCCGTCAGCCACAGCACGCAGTAGACGAGCGTCAGCAGGGCCCTCTGCCAGAACAGCGGCAGGAACTTGTCGAGGACCCAGATGGGCGCATGCTGGACCTTGGGGAAGAGCGGCTTGATCTTGTAAGGCTGAGGGTCCGGTGGGCCCTTTGTCCAGTCGGCAGCCGCGTTGGCGAACCTGCGGACGGGGTATGGTATCCAATTCCATCTCCTCCCCCAGTCCCGCTGGTCCTGTGCGAATCTCGCCGCCGCCGTGGGCGGTAGGGGATCATTGTTCTCCCTTATCGTGCCATCATCGGTGCCGCCCCTCGCGTCCCGTCTCCTCGCGCCAGTAGTGGAAGCCGCGGTGCTGCTCGAAGAGCCATGCTCTACGTCACGGTCATTCGATAGACTGTTCGGTTGCTTTGACTCGTTCTTCTCAGCCGTATCCGCTGCCGCCGCCGCCGCCGTAGTCGTAGAAGTTGATGCAGTCATCGAATGCAGGCGTTAATAGAAGGAGCCAATAATGAATGAGAACCATGAACTCGCCGCTATCAGACTGATACTGCTAGAGTCGAATGGTGGGCTTCAGGGTACGAAAAGATGACGGCGCAAAGGATGAACATAAGCAGACGAACCAATGCTCAAGAGGAAGTATAAACAGTGAAACAGCAAGGAAAACGATCGACAAAAGATCGAAGGACTACAGAACGGATAATCAATCCGGAGTCCCCATTATACCAAGGAAAGCAAGAGGAGACAAGAGTTCTAGATCAATTGGGCATGGACATAGCGGCTAGCGCCATTGTGTTCGCATTAGATTTGGGACGCTTCTGAGACTATTGAGGTAGTCGGCCACGACCCTTTTTTATGCGGCGTCCCGATTAGGTTAGTCAGCATCGCCGCCTCACCCCCGCTCAGTGATGCTCAGGATTTAAATCACCCTCGACCACCCCTCCGACCGGACGCACGCCAACCGTCCACCCGCAACCAACATCGCCTCATCCTTCCCCGAATTCTGTCAACTCTACACGACCGCTGCCATGGACAAGGATTCGGCCACCGCCGCCCGGAGGGGGGACGGGGCGCAGATTGGGCCAGAGGCCCGGTTTCTGGTGTCAGTTGGGAGGGGGGGTTCCCGGAAGTCATGGCAAATCACATGGAAGGACACGTGACCGTGTACGGGCCAGAGGCCGGTGCCCCTGGGAGGCCAGAGTTTTCGGACCCAATTGCGGTCGCAGAGGAGGATCGGAGAAGAGAGAGATCAGAGGAAATTCACGCTTAATTATGCTGCCCAAGGATTGAATATAGTGCNAGAGGAGGATCGGAGAAGAGAGAGATCAGAGGAAATTCACGCTTAATTATGCTGCCCAAGGATTGAATATAGTGCCACCAACTGTCTGACATCTTATGCCCCTCGGGAGGCAGAGATCTCGGGCAGACTTTAACTTGCGGACGTTAAATAATCTCTCTCTCTCTCGCTATTTCCTTGTACGTAGCTGCTCGGTAGTCGCTAGCACATCCTATGCCCCTCGGGAGGCAGAGGTCTCGGGCAGACTTCGACTTGCGGACGTTAAATAATCTCTCTCTCTCTTCCCCCTCCCTTAATGACAACGGCTCGGGAATAGCGTTACGGCTTGCCCTTACGTAGCCTGTTAGGCTAGGGGGTGGTGTGACTGGTCATGTGACCAGTGCTTACGTAGTAGCCCCACCGACGGGGTTATCTTGCACACAGCGGTTTCACCGCTGAGCTTAGACACCGGCTACGCGCCGTCGTTTGCCTCATCCGCACTGAATCTGTGGGGATAGACATGTATGAGATATGTTTCTCTATAGTGGCAGAAACCTAGGCAGCTTGCCTACCTACTTACATACCTACCTACCTAGCTACTTCTGTTGATGACGCTGCTGAGCTTTCCTCTAGGGTTTGACCCTGGACCAGCTTGGGAGCCAGGGTTCCCGGAATGGTTGTTAATAAGGGCTGGTCTGCATCATTATTATATAATGCGATAAGAGCCTCTTGACGACAGGACCCGATGCACAGATTGCACACTCCTCTTGACAGCCCCGACGAACACACTTCACCACCCTCAGTTTCCCACCTAAGGTAAACTGGAAGTCACACTCATGTATAGCATTGTCGTTGCTGATCAGCAGCCGGTCTACCGCCTAGAACGGCTGGACGCGCCTTCGGTAACCATGAACGGTGGCGACAATATTGTCACATATCGGCGCCGCCTCCAAAAGGATGTGGTCAGTGGAATAACTTCGTCCGCCGTTGAGGACGAAGAGCTGTCAAACAGCATTCCAAGTTCTTCAGATATGAACCAAAACATCAGATCTTATCATCAGCCAGTTGTTAAAAATTGCAGGCAGCATGTTGTCGTAGTTTGGGGATTGGTATTTCTTTACACCCTCCAATGCACAGCATCTCGGGGGTAGGGCAATCCTTGACTACCCAGGATTTTTTAGGTTATTAAAATAAAAATTAAAATTAAAAAAAAGGCCGAGAGGCAGAAGTGCATGATCAGAGTTGATCAAAGACAGGTTGTGGTAGGCAGGCCTTATGTTCTCCATTCGTGACTGCAATTCCCATCCCTGATGACGTTGTCCTAAGCAACACTTCCGATCTTCGAGCCAGTTGGCGCCGTGTCGACCGGCTAACCATTGTTGTTGTTGTTGGCGTTCGGGTTGTAGCTCCCCGACTGGGTGCAAGTTGCTGACCCGCTGTCAATCTTCTTGTATTGTCTTTCCCTGAGACAGTCCCATCAGCCTTGATGGTCTCCTTGGCCGTCGTGACGATATTGCACCTAGCACTATTAGAGTTAGCGGATTAGGACGGGGTATGAGGGCATACATCTTGGTCAGGGCAATCTGTGGAGGTCTAAGGGAGGTGCTTGGGTGTCAACTGGAACTTCTGGATGGCAATTGGAGTCGAGGCGATCGGAGAGGATGGTAGAGCAGGTAGGTAGGTAGTTGAGAGACGTGAGAGAACGAGATTGTAAGTTGGAGTGAAATATGAGGCAGTCTCGGGTATCTTATATCTATTTCAACCTCAATAGACTGTCCAATAGGACGCCAGCACAAAATACAGAGATGTTGGGGTCCTTGTGAGTGAAGTTGGGCCCTACTCGTAAGCTAGTACAAAAGTGCGCTTGTCCCTGCTGAAGGGCCGACTTGTGTTGGCTTCAGAAATGGTAACCTGATTAAGAATTAGCCCCAGGGCCGAGATGCAGGCTAGGCTTGCGAAGCCGCAAGACTGACCTCAATGCCTGCTTGTCACTAACAAGAAGCCAACAGAACGCAAACAACCCGTCATCATTGTTAGGCACCTTGCTTGTAGACTGCAGGCCAAATATCTCTTATGTTGGCCTGATACGTGACCTGGTGGTTGGTACAAGATGCCTACAACTGAGACCACCGGTCACGGTCACTAACATGTAAGAGTGCGCCACCTCACCGCCCACCTTATCCATCCCGCCCACATAACAATCCTAGGCCACCCATGATTGACCGGCGTCAACGACAACGGCAACGTGCTTCAGACTGGTTCGGTTGTCACCCTCTAGATAGTTGGCAGCCTTAGCGACTTACCTCACCTTAGTAGCATATTCAGCTCTACGGGTTTGTAATATTGTCCCGCCAGCTCGTTGTCAGTTTCATTACCTCTCTCATCCGTCTCCCTTCACGTCCACATTACGATACTCATTCTCCTCCTTGTCGGTTGTAATGGCTGGAATCACCGATCCAAGTGAACCCTCCCCACGGGCACCAAAGATCACGACCTTCAGCGATCTCGATGGTGTTACCGAGGTCTTCTCTCATAACAAGGAGCAAGACACCTTGCGCATCAAATACACCATCTTCTACGTCTTTTCCGAAGATGACATGGTCTTTCTTGGCCAAATCTTGGGCAAGGGGAAGCGCGAAATCACGATGGAAGAATTCTTCTCTGCCTTGAAGCATATCCCGGACGATCAACTGCATCCCTTACTTCCCCCAGATGTCCAGTTGACCGTCGCGCCGAAGAACCTTGACGGCGACGCCTACATCAAGCGGGCACGGCTTTCGGACTATGATGATAGCGAGGAGGGCTGGATCCCGAAGCTTCTCTTACAAGAGGCCCTCATCATGGAGCAGCTCGCGAAACATCCTCATGAAAACATCGTTCGGTACCACGGGTGTAGAGTGCACCGCGGACGGATCACGGGAATCGTGCTGGACCGCTATGAATACACTCTCATCCAATACTTCCGCCATACTTCGGAGGGAGTGGAGATCGGCAGGTTCATGACCGCCCTGGAGTCGGCCGTGGAGCACTTGCACTCCATCGGCTTGGCCCATAACGACCTTAACCCGAACAACATCCTCATGAACAGGGACGGGATGCCAATACTCATTGACTTCGGGTCCTGCCAGCCTTTCGGAAAGAAGCTGATGACCCTGGCAACTGAGGGGTGGTATGACGAGCCCCTCACCTCCTTTTCGGAGCAGAAGAAGGATACTGTTGCGCTCGCCAAGATTCGAAACTGGCTTGAGAACCCAAATCGGAAACTCGAGTCGTGAATCGGAGGACTGTGGTGGAGGATAGAGATACCTACCTAGTTTAGACCAACTTCGCGTTCAAGCGGCCGAGGATCGAATTTCACTATTATCGAGAGAGCCACAGCGCCTTTTTTTCTGTCTCCAGATACGTATGACCAGGTCAGCTTCCGGTCTAAGTGGTCACCACTCTCAGTATCCCGTCGAAGGGAAAGTGGTAAGCCGTCCTCCATCAACCAACATGATGTTCCCATTACAGTATCCGCCCGCCCTCGAAGCAAGGTACAGTATCGCCCCAGCTATATCGCTACTATCCCACATCCTCCCCAGTGGCACAGACTCGCGGCCGATGGGGATCGGCTTCCCCTCCTCCCAGTCCAGGCCGCCACTGTCGGAGCTTCCCTGCGTGGCCCTCTGCACAATGGGCGCGGACATCTCGTTGGGGACAGGTCAGGGGCGATGCAGTTGGCCCGTATGTTCCACCGCGGCAGGACGGCGGCGAGCTGCTTGACGAGCGTGGCCGCGGCCTTGGACTGCCCGTAGGCCCACCCTCCCGGCGCCATCCTGTTGAACGCCGCGACAGAACTAGTGACCACGACCTGGCTCGACTGGCCAACGTTGCCCCTCTTATTCCCATCATCTAGCAGCTTGAGGCAGGCCATGGTCGTGTACCGGACTGCCCCGTAATTGACCCGGAACGTGTGGCCGTAGTCCTCCCAGGGCACGGCGAGCTGCTCGTCGTGCCACTCGTCCAGCGTCGTCTCGGCCGTGAGGGCCCTCCTGGGCGGCGGGCCGCCCACGCCCAAGTTGCACACCAGGAGGTTGAGGTGGCCGACGTCCCGCGCCACGGCGTCCACGAGGGCCGCGAGCGACTTGGTCGAGGTCACGTCGCAGGTCAGGGGCACCACCACCACACCTGCGGCGTCGGCGGCGCCGTTGATCGAGGCCGCGGCCTCCTGGAGGACGTTGGCCCGCCGGCCGGCTATGTATACCCTGTGGGCCCCGACCTCTGCCAGGGCCTTGGCCATCATGAGGCCGATGCCTGGATGACCAAGGGGTGGTCAGCGCGTGTGGGGTTTGTCGTGATTGTATGTGTTGTGATAAGAGTGTCTCTTACCTGTGCCGCCACCATTGATGAGAGCGACCAGGCCTTTGGCGAAGAATATGCCTGTGCCGCCGTCGCTCGTGGCGTTCAGGGGAGCACTGCTCCCTGGCGTCGCTATTGTGGTGGGGAGGACGATAAGTGCTCTTCAGGAGCTCGGCGGGACTTACGGATTACGGTGGACATAGAGTAGCAGCGACTGATGTTCGGTCTCATCGATGTATTCGCCTGAGAGGATGCGAGAGCGATATATCAAGGTATCTCAAGACTTCACACAATCACAGGCCATGACAATTGTACCTAGGCTTGTCAACTGGGTGCTCCGAGGACTGGCGTTTCATTTTCTTTCAGAAGGCATGTGCCCCGCTTCCCCTGATTCCGCAGAGTAGCGATGCCGTTAGGAGCAACCCCTGCAGGAGTCCCGCGATCCCGCTCAGGCATGTAGCCACGTTTGGATCAACCGCCGCGAGCTCGATGCCTCATCCTTTTCGTGAACGCAGCAATAGCGCGAATCGCCCGCGAACCACTTGGAGACTCCACCTATTTGCTGGCTTGACTATCTCTCATTTAAGAGTTCAATGATGGCGTCATGACTTGTTCTCAGAGGCACTGTTAAACCCGCGCTATTAATCTCGTTCTTGTATAAAATCGCCGTCGTTCCGTCTTCTTGTTGTCTCATTCTACACGAAGACAAAGGGAAAGCCCTTGTGTCGCAATAAAATGACTCTCCTCCAAAGCCTCCTCCACCTCAACAATTTCAAAAACGCCTTCCTGAGGACCCTCGTCCCCAGCGTAGGGCTCATCTTCGCCATTCAACTGGGTGTCGCGGCGCCGAGCGTTCAGGCGCAGTCGGAGAAGTTCTATGAGTACGTGCCCACACCCAGCTCTTGATCAACAACACGCTACACAAGCGCTAGCATGACACACATCATTCGGTAGTGTGTCCGGCTCCCTCACCTACCTGGCAGCGACGGTTCTGAGCCTGTACCTCCCCTCCATCCGCGCCCGATCAGCCGCCGCGGCAGCGGGCTTGCCAAAGCTCGCCTTCCCCAGTCCTCTCGGCGCCTTCTCCTCCTCCTCCTCCTCCACTGGGGCGGCAGCCGCTGCTGCCCTGAACTGGCGCCAGGTCGCCCTCAGCGCCGCGGTCGTGATCTGGGCCTTCCGCCTGGGTTCCTACCTCTTCGCGCGCATCCTGAACTACGGCTCCGACTCCCGCTTCGATAGATCAAGAAGTCCCCTCCCAAGTTCCTCGCCGCCTGGTTCGGCCAGGCCGTGTGGTGCGCGCCGTGCTCCCTGCCCGTGCTGGCCGTCAACTCCGTCTCCGCGTCCGTGTTCACCACCGGCGCCGGCAGGGGCGGCAGCGGCGTGCGGCTCACTGACCTGCTGGGCTGGGCCGTCTTTGCTGTCGGGTTTGGAGTCAAGGTAGTCGCGGACCGGTAGAAGGCGCAGTGGGTCAAGGAGAAGAAGGCTAAGGTGTATAGAGTCGGTGGGGTAGATCCGGGCCAGGGGTAGTAATCGGTCGGGTAATTTTTCATCTACGCCACCAAAATTTCGACCTTCACAATTAAGCCACGCAGGTCGGCCCTCAGCATTTTATATGATTCTATAATCAATTGTTGAGAGAGGATACAACCTGTGGGAAAGATGGTTGTATTGGTTTAGGATCTGAAGGAGCCTGGAGAAACCGGAGGTGGGCCATTTATGGGCACCGGAGGGGCGGTCACGTGAGTGACCTGTCACACCTTCAGAGCCAGCATCATAACTGCCATAGGATATTGAAGATATACTAATCCTAGCCGGGACAAAAATCTTTTGGTTCATCTTGGAAGCGTAATCTGCCAGCCTTCTTCGTTTCTAGATTTGGAGGACTTAATACTATCCTGTAGTCAACCCCTCGAATGGCGACGAAGAGTCACGGCAGCTAACTGACCACGGACCACCACAGTCATGAAGAAATTCTTGGCCATTACACCGAACGTATCACAACCAATATGAATGGGAACGACCTCAATGCATCCGAGGAGATGAACTTCGAGATCCTCAGGTCCTCCGCGGCGCTGCTGGCGGAGGGCAGCGGGGCTGCAAGGCTGGGCCGGCTGGCCTTCCCCGGACGGAAACCCCTAGACACGCCCAACTTTTTCACGGCGACGTCGAGAGGGGTGGTGCCTCACCTCACTCCGGACACCGTCTCTAGGCATGACCTGGTCAGGGGCGCATATGTAGCTTTTGAAGACTGTATGTATTGTCTCTCATTCTCTGTCAGTAAAAGTTGATCAGCTTTTGCCAGCAGCACCCGGGCACACCACAAGCACTCACACAGACCAATAATAACAATAACAACCACAGTCATCGAGCGCTCGCAAAAGAACCCAACTCGCATCCCACCCCTCCTCCAAACATCCACCCTCTCACCCTCCCCAAGGCCCCTCCACACATTCACAGCCCTGCCCCCCACGATCCCGACGGTCTTCGCCCCGCGCCGCGTGCCAGCCACGGCGGTCAAGCTCGGCAACGGGCAGGACTTCATCTCCGTCTTCACCTCGACGGGTGTCCAGCAGGTCCGGCACGGCGACTACCTGGCCGCCGTCGCCTCCCTGCGGCCCGATGTGGCCGTGCCCATGGCGGACCTCACCTTCAACCAGGGCGCGCCGCCCAACGCGAAGCGGGCCGCCAGGATGGCCGACCGCACCGAGGACTGGCTGCTCAGGCTCCCCGGCCTGCTGCCCAGGTCTCTCCTGCGGGAGTCGGGCACGGCCGTCTTCGCGCCGACCCTGCCGGTGCCCCACGCCGTCCAGTGGGAGTACCTCAACCGCCTGGCGGAGGACCTGGCCGGGGAGGGGGGGGAAGGGAGGTACATCAGCGGCCTGGCCGTCTACGACGTCGACATCATCCCGGAGCTGCAGGAGTCCTACCCTCCCCTGGCGTCCCTGCCCCGTCTGTCCCTCGACCCGGCCACGAACCCGCACCAGATCCTCCGACAGGTCGCCCTCGGGGCGGACGTGCTGCTCCTCCCGTTCATCAACGCCGCCTCCGAGGCCGGCATAGCATTCACATTCACGTTCCCTCCCCCTCCCCCTCCGCCATCTTCATCACCACCTCCTTCTTCCCCTGCCTCCTCCCCCGCAGGCAGCCCCGATGCGGCGACCTCCGAGTCCAGTTCAGACACCTCCGTCCTGCCGCTGGGCACAGACCTGACCCTGCCAGCCCACGCGGCATCCCTCCTGCCCCTCGCGCGGGACTGCGCCTGCGCGACCTGCGCGACCCACCACGCGGCCTACCTGCACCACCTCCTCTCGGCGCACGAGATGCTCGCCTGGACCCTGCTCCAGATACACAACCACCACGTGATGGCATCCTTCTTCGCCGGCGTGCGCGCCTCCCTCGCGGCCTCCGCCTCCTCGGCCTCCGCTCTCGCTCCCGCCTCGCCCTCGGCGTTCGACGAGCAGGCGGCCCGCTTCGCCGCCGCCTACGAGCCGGACCTGCCCCCAGGCAAGGGCCAGCCGCCACGCAGTAGGGGCTACCTCGCCGGCAAGACGCGCGTCCAGGGGGCGTCGCCGCCTAGCAGGCTGAACAGGCCGGCCTGGGGGAAGCTCGGGGACGTCGCTGCCACGTCGGCGGCGGCGGAGGCGGGCGCGGCCGTGGGTGGCGAAGGCGGTGATGCTGATTGTGGAGTGGCGGCGTCCTCTGGGGATGGCAACGGTGGCGTTGCCGCTGCCGTCGCCATGGACGTGGTCACACCTAGGTTGGAGGATATCGTGATGGAGCCAGATCAGGTGAAACAAACAGACTAGAACTGGTGGCTTACTGCTATAGATAGATTAAACAAAGTAAAATAGAGTTAAGCACAGGAAGAAATAGATTGACCGCGGCAACGTGGAGCTTTTCCCCTTGATGGGCCATGGCATCCCTACTTTTATTTTGTCTTTACAAGAAAAAGAAAAACCAAGATGAAAAAGGCTAAGATGGTAATAGTAAGTCACTGAGGAGCTAAGTGTGCATGCCCTACGACAAACGAGGCAATGAAACCTGACATCTATGCCTATCCAAACTAAAGAATACAGTTATAAGCCTGCATGGACATCCGTGACAGAAGAAGACCCCCAACAACTCCCAATGTTTCCAAGACTCGTCCTACAATCCAATAGCGTACAGCTGGGTAGGTACGTACGCGTATGTATAGGCTACCCTCCGCGAGCTCCAGCCGGCGAAAAAGGGAATAGGGGCAATGTCCAAAGTCACCACCCATGGACTTGACCCGACCAAGCCCCTCGCCAAAGAGAGTGGAAAGGAAAAAATCTACAGGCCATACAGTATAGATGCTAGTAGTGGATACAAAATAGCGATGCATAAAAGCCATCCGAAACGAGTGTGTGTGAGGTGCATGCATGCCTGCTTGCTTGCTCGTGCCCATTATGGGAAAGGGGAGAAAGGGGAGAAAGGGGAGAAAGGGGAGGGAAGAGGAAAAAGAGGGGAGGGCACAGAAAGAAAGGACCCATCACTCCATCATCTCCAAGAACCTCGAATCACGAACGGGGCTCCCAGTCTTGGTCACCTTCACGCCGGCCGGGTCCCTGATCGGCCTGGGCGGTGCCATGAGCGTGGAGGAGCCCGAAGCGCCGGCGGCGGCCCCCGCCTTGCCCAGGTGGTGGTGGTGGTCCCTCGCGAGGACGAACCGGTCCCCGCCCCTGCTGCCGGGCCCGCTGTCCTCGCCGCTCTCGTCGGCGCTGACGTTGTTGCCGCTGCCGGTGCTGTCGAGACTGCTGCTGCTGCTGCTGCTCAGGCCCGCGACGCCGTCCTTGATGGGCCCACCGCCGCCGCCGTCACCGGCATCGGCACCGGCACCAGCAGGGGTAGGGGTGACGGTGGGCAGCACCACAGGCACGGTAGCCGCGGCAGCAGAAGTAGTCGCCTTCTCCTCCCGGCCAGCGAGCGCCACGTCCCGCATGCTCCCAGACCCCTGCTTCTGCAGGCTCGACAGGCTGTCCCCGCCGGAGCGGTTCGTCGTCGCGGCAGCGAGGGCCGCGCCGCCGATGAATCCCTTCTCCGAGGCGCCCCCGCCCCCGCCCCCGTCCCCGCCCCCGGCGCCCTCGTTGTCGTCCTTCTCCTTCTCCTTGCCCTTGCCCTTCTTGTCCCTGCCCGCGCCAGCACCGGCATTGCTGAAGGAGCCCGGCTCGACCGAGGACTTGGCCCGCGGTCGGAACCGGGACTTGAACCAGTTCTTCACCTTGTCCGTCGGGGAGCTAGGGCCAGATCCGGATCCGGAGCCAAAGGCGGTGGGCCCCTCGGCGGCCGCCGCTGTCGTCGTCGCAGAGACCGGGGCTGTGCCCTCGGCAGACGACGTCCTCGCCCTCTCTCTCCCTCCCTTCTCCCTGCTGGCCGAGGACTGCAGCTTGCCGGGGAGGCGGAGGTGGAGGTGCTTGCCGCGGCTGGTTGGGGATTCTTTCGTCTTTTCCTCCTCAGGGAGCTGCGGGCCCGAAGTCTCTGGCGGCGTCCGAGAGGCCTCCTCAGCTGTTGTCCCGGCCGGAGTGTCTCCTTGCGCAGGTTGCTGGGGAGATCCGACCACGTCCTTAGAGGCGTGCTTCTCCTCCTTGGCGTGTCTCTTGGTCTCAGCCTTGGCCTCCTTTTCTGCCTCTTTCCTGACACGCTCCTCATGTTTGATCTCCTCTTTCCTGGCCCGTTCCTGGTCCCTCTGCTGGTCTGTAAATTGGAGTTAGCATCAGCCGCTTCAAGAAAGTTCTCCAGGGGTAAAGGTGGAGCGAGGGAGAAATTGAAAATAAAGAAACACCCCAACTCACTCTTAAGTTTCTCGTGAATCTCCTTGACCTCCCTGTCCCTCGCCTTCTGAGCCTCGACCTCCCGCCTCCTCTCCTCCTCCTCCGCCCTCAGCTTCGCGATCCTCTCCCTCTCCCTCTCCGCCTTCTCGTTGATCTCGTCCAGGAAGGGCTGCACCCTCCTCGCGGCGATCTCGTCGATCTCGCTCCGGTCCATGAGCCTGCCCCCACCGATGTCGATCTTGCCGTCGCCGGCGGCCCCCCTCGACGAGGCGGCGGCCGCGACGATGGCCTCGCTCCGCGTCTGCGCCGCGGCCCTCGCGCGCTCCTGCGCCCTGTGCACCTCCTTCTCCTCCAGCATCGAGCCAGCGACCTTGCCCGTCTCCTCATACACCTTCCTGTCCATCCCCTCCAGCTGCGCCTTGACGTTGCGCCGCGCCGCGGCCAGGAGCGCCTCCCGGTCGCGCTGCCGCTTCTCCTCGCCGACGGCCGCTGCGCCCCCAGCGGCCACCGGGGCGGGCGAGAAGAAGAGCGACGCCCGCCTCCGGTGCAGCAGCGACGAGGGCGAGGCCCGCCCCTTGCCGTCCGCCGCCGCAGCAGCAGCAGCGGCCGCCCCGTCGCTCGACGACCTCCGCCTCAGCTTGGCCCGGATGCCGAACCGGGACTGCGAGGGGGACGACGACGCGCTCCCCGCGCCGAGGCCGGCTCCGTAGTACTCCTGGTAGTCTCTGCTCCGCTGGTGCTCGTCCTGCAGCCTGGCCAGGCGGTCCTGCGCGAGCCTGTACGCCGCCTCCTGCAGGTTCACAAAGGGCGCGGGCTGGTTCTGCAGCTGGTAGCTGGCGTCCGACGCGGCGCCGGGGCTTCCAGGGCCCGCCGCACCGGCACCGGCAGCAGCGGCCGCTGAGTCCGCGTGCCTGGCCGCCTCCGCCGCCTCGTGCTGCTTCCGGCTGTATATCCTCTTGGCCATGGCGACGGCCGAGGCATGCAGCACGTCGGCGCGCTTCTGGTCGTCCGCTTCGGGCCCCAGGGGAGGGTGCGAGGTGAACATCTGTCGGGACATGGTCGTGTAGGGGACGGCGCCGCCGACCCCTATGCCGTCCGCCGAGACCGTCCGCTTGTGCGCCGTGGTCGCGGCCGTCAGGGCTGCCGACGTGGGCCTCAGAGGCATGGTAGTCGCCCTGTCGTGCGTGGCTTCGCTATCCCTGTCGCCGTCTGAGGAGGTTTGCCTTGGCACCGGGGTGGACTTCGCACGAGGGCGGCCTGCAGCCATGGCGCCCTTCGCGGCACGCAGAGATCCACTTCGGCCCACGCTCATCGTGCTGTCAACCTTGGCCTTCGGTGTATTCCTAATCACGCTTGCCTTGAAGGCCTGGTTCGCAGCCGAGTTGCCCCAAGTCGAGGTCGGTGATAGCGTCCCTGGACTGCCAGGGCTCGCCGCGGCGGCGGCGGCGGCGGCAGCGCTCTCTTTCCTCCTTACGGCTCCGCCGGCGGCAAGTATCGCAGCCCTAGCGCCGATATCGCTGCCGCTCTTAGCCGGTTCCCAGCTCGGCGCTACCTTGTAGTCCTTAGCAAGCAGGGCGGCGGCGGATGCCGAGGCTGCTGTGTTCCCGGGCTTCCACGGCTCGATGGTCTTTTGGTTCGCCCAGCCAAGAGATGCGGCGGCGCTCGCGGCGGCATCGCTCTGTCGAAACCCGTGGGAGGGGAAGGAAGGTAGGTCCCGGGGTTCGGCGTACTTGAGTCGTCCAGAGCGCCCTGAGAGTGCTAATTGTTTGTTTTCGCGACAGCATCAGCGACCTGTAAATATACATGTATGCCTTGGCAAGACCTTGCAGATCCGCCCCAGAGAGAAACGGACGTCTGGCGGAAGGGTAGGATGGCTAAAACTACTGACCCTGTGAAGGCGGGGGGGCTTGGGCAGCCATTTGTGTGGACTGCATCTCCAAGTGCGATTGTCCTACTCTACAGCTTGACTCAAATGCTGCTCGACACCTTCACCAAAGACGGGAGGCGGTTTATGTTCGGGTTCGGTATAGTCTGCGGCCTTCGGCGCAATCGGTATCATGAAAGTCAATTCTATGAATGGAGAACGCGGTCGTTCATCGGTAGGGAGGCTCAGGCACGAGGCAGCAGCACTTTGACCGTTCGCACGGGGGCCGAGGCAGCGTCGAGTCCAAGTGAAGCTCGCGAGAGAGATGAGACGCCGATAGGGGTTCCCGTGTAGCTCGTGTAGCTCGTGTCGCGTTCAAGGGATGAGGGATGACGATTGGGAGGTTCGATAGGATTCGAGATTCGTGAGCTTGTCCGCTTCCTACGGTCTGTGAGTACCTACCTAGGTAAGTAGGTAGGTAGTTCTCTAAGTAGTACCGCCGTACGGGAGCGAGGTATTGGGGGGATGCTGGTGAGGAAGCCGAGGTATGCTTTGGGTTTGACTTAGGTTCGTAGGGAGGTGGCAAGAGAGAAGGCTCGGTCAGCAGCCGCTATCGTTCTGTGGCACTCGCCGACTCTTTGAGTTATCGGCCGAAGAATACATGGGGCGTAGTATGTACCTGTGCACGCATAGATCGCAAACAATGGGACAATGATGTTTGCGCCGTCATGACGGCGTCCAGCCCAGATCCTCCCACTCCTCCAGCTAAGCCGACCATTGACCCCTAGCTCGCCGCCAAGAGGGGGGTCACACCCAGCCCAACCATCTACGTCATCACGCTTTTTTGGGCCTGCCGGGCCCGCACCAACTGCAATCCGTGCTGTAGCCTACCCTGTCGGACCCCGAAGAACAGCTGCTTTAGGCGGCTAAGCAGAGTCAGGCGCTGCATGAGTCTCTACATGAGTCTGGCCGCGCAATATTGAATCCAACTCTCGCCTGCCCGGTCTGATCCGGCACGGTACTTCCATCGATCGCTTGAGTCCCCCTACAAGAGAAGTAGCCTCAGTGAGCAGAGTGGGAGCATGGAATAGGCGAATACTTGGCTGCTTTGGGCAGTCCATGGAAGTGATGACGGAATATAGGGATACCATAAATCCAACTGGACGCTGGAAGACACACCAGATGAGCCCTTTTGAAGGCAAAGCCAACCGTTTGGCAACAGCGCCACTCCGCCGCCTCGAATGGACAATGTCTCATGAGGAGATGTAACTCTCAGACTTCGGCATGGCTCCGGAGGGATAGCCCTCGTGGGATGCAAAGATTTTCCTTGAACTACGACATGCAGCAGCAGTTCGTGAAGGCCGCTTGCTTGCCCCGGGCCTTCTCGTGCTTCGGAGAGAACGGACCACGTGTGGAGTCGGCGCACATCTAAACTTCCCAAATTCGCCACTATGCTTCCCAATTGGGACGACAGACAGCCCCTCTCGGAAGCCCAGCCGGCCTAGCGACCATGGGGGAAAGGGCTGGATGGACAAGGCCCCATTGCATGCCATCTCCTCCCAATCAGCAGGACCATTTGCCCCTTTGCAGCTCAGCCTCTCGAACACGAGCTCCTATTCAGACATTGAATGTGCCGCCGAGGCGTTCGTTAGCATCACCACCGGTTGCAAATAGTTCTGGCCGTCTTACCCTTCCGAAACAGTTCCCCTGACTCGTTGGCGCTTTCTACCTAGCGTCTTCCCTCGAGACCCTCGCTCACAATGGCGGCGGCGGATTTGGAAGATACCCGCTTTGACAACATCGTCAATTTCAGAGATTCTGGAAAGATAGTTAATGCATTTTTGGGGAAGAAGTATGGACAGTCCCGACCCCCGGGGGCATTTGCTCTTTGGAGAGATAGAGAAAGAGAGAGAAGTAGTAATTGACAGTGGTGGCCTTCTGCTTCATAGGTTTGTCAAAGAAGGACTGCTGTTCAGATCCGCCCGACCAGGTCAGACCCGGCCGCCACCACGTTCTTGGTCTTATGTGTGGTAGTCATAGAGCAAAAGAGAAGGGGAAAAAAGAAGAAGAAGAGAAGAAAAATCATATCTACAAGTTATCCTACCCTCATCAAACTGACCATGCCACGATAGACGATGCCACCATGCGCGACAGGAAGCGCCTCCGGGACGACTTGGGCATCAAGACCGTGATGGACCTGCGCACCAAGACGGAACACGCCAACCAGGCCAAGAAGCGCGACGCGGACACGAAGGTGCCCGCCCTCCTCCGGTCCAACGACGCCCTGGCCGGCCCGGTCAAGATCGAGGGCCTGTCGTACGTCGAGGTCAACATTGCGGGGCGCAGCATCGAGCGCCACTACCTCGGCTGCCTCTCCTGGATCAGCTGGTTCAAGGTGGTCGTCCTCTTCCTCTTCGGCTTTCGCATGCAGGCCATCGGGATCCTCGGCCACGAGGTCCTCGTGCCCCGCGGCCTCTCTGGCATGGCCGTCGACACCATCGACCACTCCCAGCCGGACATCGCCGAGGCGCTCCACTCCTTCGTCAGGCCCGGCGGCCTCCCCGTCTTGGTGCACTGCACCCAGGGCAAGGACAGGACGGGCATCGTCGTCTCCCTCGTGCTGATGATCGTCGGGGTGCACCTGGACGCCATCGACCACGACTACAGGCTCTCCACCCAAGGCCTCCAGTCGGCCGGCCCGGAGAGGATGAACGAAATCCGGTCTATCCGGCTCACCCAGGACTTCGCCAAGGTCTCGCCGGATCTGAACCAGCGGGTGGCCGACCACATCGAGACCAAGTATGGCGGCCTTGACGCTTACCTTGACGGCATTGGCTTTGGTAAAACCAGTCGTAACCAGCTGAGGGAGCTTCTCTTGCACTAATCGTTCAGGAGTAAAGAACTAGAGGCACGGGGCGTGAAGTAGAAGCTTTGTACAGTTGAATATGAATAACTTGGGGTATCAGAAAAAGGATATCTCCGCAGAGTAAAAATCGATCTAACTAATAAATCATGACCATCATCAAAATCTCATGCATAACTGACTTGGTTGGATCAGAAGTCTCTTGGTATCCGTCTGTAGTCTGGCCGACTAGAATCACCAAAAATCTGCCCTCATTTCTTCCTGAACCGCCCCTGTAGCCAACACCGATACATCTTCAGCTTGCGGGCCCTATTCACCAGCAGACGACGATCCGCCTCGAGGGCCTCAATTTCGAAGGCCGGGCTGCCCTCCCCGGCTGCATCCACAGGGGCATCTTCATCGGCATTCCTTCCGCCCCTGCTCCAGATGTCGGCCAGCTCGTCCCGGTCAAAGAAGTAGACGCGAGTGCCGTCGCCCCGGATGTAGAAGTTCTCCTCAAGGTAGCGGCCCTTCCTGAACCTTACCTGCGCGAGGTCGCCCCTCCCGTAATCCCGGAAGCAGACCTCGCCTCCCGGCTTGAGCACTCGGTGGACGTTCTCAACCGCTTTCTTCCACTGCAACGGGGATAATGCAGAGAAGATGAAGATCAGGATCGCGACGTCCACCGAGCCCTCTCCGAGTCCAGGAGGAAGATCGTCACTCGAGATATCCCAAACGTCGGCCTGCATGAAGCTGGTATCGTAGTTCTCATGGCTGCGCATAACCTCAACGGCCTTCTTGGAGAAGTCGCAGGCGTGGATCTTCAACTTGGGGTTCTTGTTCTCCGCCAGGATTGGGAAGGCCGTATTGCCCGCCCCAGCGCCTATCTCTAGGAGTACAAACGAGCCCGTGTCCTCCTTAATGGCGTGTCTCAGAATAGGAAACTCCTGTTGCAGCCACCTCCTGTCCTTGAAGAAGTTGGCTGTGTTGTTCTTATAAAACAGATTCCACCATTTGGCGGGGTCAGAGTTGAACCTGCCTGATATGTTTGTTAGCAAGCGGGCGACAAATATAGTGTCAAGGGTCTATTAAAAGTGCAGAACACAAGTGCTGGCGTATCAGATAGGAGCGAAAGACTGATGGTTATGTTGTCATCAAGTATAATCAGATGAACTATGCTATTGTTGGGAGATCATCAGGTGCGCCAGAGGGTGAGTGAGAGTGATGGATGCTGTACAAGTACTCACTCTTGTCGAAGTCGGAGACCGGCGACTGTCGCTGCAGATCATACTGCTGCTCCGCGTACTCCTTGTAGACGTCGTCGGTCTCGACATGGTCCCAGGCGTTGAACTCGAAGACATCATCGTCTTGGTTCAGGTAGCGGGACCCGAACTGGAAAGGGTCCGCTCGCTTCTGGTTGAACTGAGGATCATGAGACCGGTGTGAAGGCTTGCCTTCCTTGTCTCCGCCTATCTGTAAAGCCGACACCTCGTCGGCCAGTACATCTTGGTCTTCGGCAGCAGCCACAACAGTTGCTTCCTTACTCGAGGCGTGGACCTCCTCCACTGCTGCCGGAGTGGCCATACTTCGGCAGTGCACCGGAAAATGTGTAGCCAACGGTGTGTCAGCAGATACCAAATGGCATTTGGCTCTGGGACCTCAACGCATGGCGAGAACGCGCGGTGCTCTAGAGCCGAGGAGAAGGGAAAGCTGTGGGAAGAAGTCAAAACGGTTGAGATCTCGAGGTCAAAATTTTATTTCTGTTTGGGAGCAGGGTGGGGTCAAAGGGGCCCACTATCCTGAAAAGCGGAAACACTCCAGGGTACATGCTGTGTCTACCTCACAATAATGTTCATGACTTCAATGTCTGCGAGTCGACGGAGTTCTCGTTCTCTGAACACAACACCACACCCAGACTACCTAATAATGGCTCTGTTAGGGAGCTGAAATCAGTCACCACAATGCGTCCATCTCTTTAACTTTTCGAATGTAGCCACCAGACTCAGGTAAAACCCCACTCACTACACCACAATGGCAGCATCTGCAGCGCGTCTCTCCCACACCCTCCCCGTAGCCCTCCCAATAGCCGGTCCACGGCTCGGCCCTAGATTTCTTCCGCGACCACACCCGTCGCGCTCCCCGCGGGCGACATTCCTCAGCTTCCCGTCCTCCGGATCCTCCCCCTTCCCGACCCCGAAACCCGCCCTGCTCACGGCCTCCCGCCACCTCCCCTACCCGGCCGACACCCTCTACTCCATAATAGCCGACGTGGACGCCTACGCCTCCTTCCTGCCGTACTGCCAGCACAGCCGCGTAACCGCCTGGACCACCGGCGGCACGGCGCAGCAGGGGCATGGAGGGCAACATCAGCAACAACCACAACAACCACATCAGAACGGCCAGGCGCAGGGCCAGCACTGGCCGACCCTCGCCGACCTCACCGTAGGTTGGGGCCCCATCACGGAGTCCTACACTAGCCGCCTCTACTGCATTCCGGGGCGCGTCGTCGAGGCCGTGAGCGGCAAGGGTACGCCCTCCATCTCGGCGGAGGAGGCGACGCGTTGGGGCCTCGACCTGGAGCGCGAGAAGGCTGCAGCCGTGCCCGGCGGCGTGTTCGACAGCCTGGTGACCCGTTGGGCCGTCTACCCCAGCAGCCAGGCCGGCGGCAGCAGCCACTGGACGGAGGTGGAGCTGTCTATCCGCTATCAGTTCGCCAGCGCCATGTACCAGCTCGCGACCGCCAACGTGGCCGACGAGGTGGCCAGGATGATGATCAAAGTGTTCGAAAGAAGGGCGCGGGACCTGCTTGGGAGCCCGCGGCTGTAATCTCGGTTGGCTGAACATGATGGAAGTAAGATGTCCCACTATCCTCACCACTTTGAATGATTGGGACACCAGTCATTTTTCGTCTTCTTCCTGCTTCATCTCCTTGTTCATATTCTACAGGGGCATACAAGGCGCACGGTTGAATGAAATATGTAGAGCGCGGGGGAAGTATATAGACGGACGGCGAGATACCCAACTCTATCAGCATATAACATAGATATAGACTAAACCTTTGACCCCAATGACTCTGATGTGACCTTCTTCCTGTGTCCCTGGTTACCGTGGACACCGACAACCACACGCTTGGTGCAGATTTACTGATGTTTAGTGCCTTCTCCATCTTGGCTTCAGCTTCTCTCTCTCCTTTTCTGTATATGTGGTTGATAGGCACGGGGCTAGTCAGGCTGGTGGATAACTTCAGCAGTTACGTGGCCACGCAGGGGATAACAATCAAACATCCAGAGAAAGATCACTACAATAAGCATCAGGAGGCAAACTCCAAAAAAATTAAAATCTTCTTGTATTTTGCGCCTAGACGTAGATACAGGCAGAAAGGAAACAAACAAACAGAGAAATGGTTGCTCGTAGGAAATCCGCCCAACAACACGAGCCAAATAAAACGCGCCACTCCGAGAGAGATGAGAAGAAAAGAGTCTGATGTCTCAAATTCACGTCCGCCAAAAGATGATTGCTCGCTCGCAAGTATGCTTGGTACAAACAGGTTGGAGATCAGACAGGCAGCAGACTGGAGCGGGTAGTGGCACGTCCGGCTGGTTGACTATGGGGGAGAAACCCAGAAGACAAATATCCAGAGAGAGAGGCCAAATAGCAACAGCAAGGTATCAAAGGCTAACAAAAAAGTAAGAAAGTAGTAAAAGTAAGAAAAGAGCAATAAAAATGAGTCGATGTCGCCTCGCACGAGCAAATAAAAAGGAACAAGGGAATAGTCAAGAGAAGATGCAATCCGGAAAAAAAGGTAAGAACAAAATGGGAGGGCAAAAGTAGAGATATCCTGAGCGGAGAGAAATCGTATGGTTGTGACGTGTCTCATATAAAACATCATCTCGTGTGTTCCATCGGTTTCGTCCGTCAGTCGTGTGTCCCATTCATCACCATGCTGGATCAGCGATCCTTCTTCCTGTAAAGGGGGACAAGAGAAGTCTAGAGTCAGCGACAGATGATCTAAGACACGGCCCCCTCACTAAGAGCACACTCAGGGGAACCTATAGCTGAAGAAAAAAAAGAGAGAAACGGGCGGTAGAAGACAAACTCACTTCTTATTCGATGTCTTGGCAGGCTTCCCCCCCCCCGTCATCCACGATAAAACGGTCGCGTGCGGCTTGCTGGACTTCCTCTCTTTCTTGCCGGCCGTCTCGGGCCCGACCGTGACGATCCTCGGGCCCCCAGCCCCGGCCTGGACCGGCGCACCCCTGCCGGGCCCTCCTGGGGGCGGCCTCATTCCGGCCATCATGGCAGCGTGCCAGCCCGGTGGTACGGGCGGCGGCCCCCCGGCTCCCGCGGCGGCCATCCGCACCCCCCTGACCCCCGCGGGCGGCACGCCGGGCGCGGCCCCGCGGCCCGCCACCCTCACGCCGGGTGGCAACTGTCCGTTGTGGGTGGCGGCGTAGGCGGCTAGGTATTGAGGGGTAATCTGCGGGTGGTGCTGCCTCAGGGGCACTTTGTCCATCGGCCACATGTGCATCGTGATGTTGGAGTCCGGCTTTATCACCTTGTCCCACACCGACGGGAGGATGATCTCGCCGTCCGGTCCGATCAGGTCGTAGTGCCCTTCCTGCACGTGCGGGCCGATCACTTCGACGTGCAGGAAGGCTTGCTTTATGAGCTCTTCCATGCCCTATAGAGGCGGCCAGTTTTGTCAGCCGCTGTCACCACCAGGAGCGACGATTAGGCAAGAGAAAGAAGTGAAAAGTGAAAAGAACTTACAGTCCAGTTCTGGCACAGGTGGAACGGGAAGCTGAACTTCCGCCCGACTGCATCCTTGAACTTGATGGGTGGCTTCTCCTTGTTCTTCTCGTCTGCCTCGGCCTTGAGCTTCTCTGCCTCGGCCTTGAGCTTCCCTTCCTCGATGAACTTGTTCTTGAAAGCCTCCTCCATCTCCTTCTTCTGCTTCGCGTCGGCCGCCGCCTTCTCCGCCTCCTCCTTCTCTTTCTCGAGCTTGGCCCGGGCCTCGACCTCGGCCTTGAGCTTAGCCTCCTCCTCCAGCTTCTTGCGCCACTCGGCGTCCTCGGCCGCCTTCTTCGCCGTCGCCGCCTTGGCCTCGGCCTCGGCCTTCATGTCGGCCTCGACCTTGGCTTTGGCGGCGGCCTCGGCGGCCTCGATCTTGGCCTTGAGCGCCGCCTCGGCCAGCGCCGCCGCCTCGGCCTCCTGCTTTCGCTTCGCCTCAAGTGCAACCCTCTCGGCTTCGAGCTTGGCCCGCGCGTCCGCCTCGGCCCGCTTCATGGCCTCCTCTTGAGCCTTTCGCCTCTCTTCGGCCGCCCTGGCCTCAGCCTCGATCTTCTCCCGCGCCTCCCGCTCCACTCGCTTCATCGTCTCCTCGTGTAGCTTCCTGCGCTCGTCCTCGGCCTTGCGCTCCGCCTCCATCCGCTCCCTCGCCGCCCTCTCTGCGTCCTGTTTGGCCTTTTCAATCTGCTTTTGCGCCTCCTCCTGCGCCTTCCTCATGTCCTCCATCCGCCTGGTGAATGCGTACTCAGCGTCCTTGCGGATCTGGTCCTCCCTCGCTTTCGCCTCTGCTGCCGCCGTCGCCTTGTCCTCCTTTGCCTGCAGCTCTGCTAGCTGCTTCTTGATCGCTTCCATTGCTGGGTCTGGCTTGGGCTCTGGCGGAGGCGCGGGCGTTGCCGACTTTGCGGGAACCTCCGTCGGAGGGGCTGGCGGCGGGAACATGTACCCCTGCATGTGCGCCGGCACAGGAGGGAAGCCTGCAGGGCCGGCATAGGCGCCGTATGGCTGGTATGGCACCATGTCGTAGGGGCGCGCCGGGGGCTGCTCGAAGAAGGCGCTGCCGGGCCCACCGTTCTGGTGAGGGGTAAAAGGGTTCCCGCCGAAGCCGTTCTGGTAACCGTGGGGCGGGGCATAGTGGGCTATAGGGCCGGGTGGTCCGTACTGGGCAGAAGGGCCGCCCATAAAGCCACCGACCACACTCTGGGCTCCATAGCCACCCCCGCGTCCTCCGTAGTACCCCTGATGTTGCGGTGCGTGGTGGCCGAAGCCACCCCTCCCATAGTTGGCCCAGTCATCTGACGTGTCGTCGGCCATGCTGTTTGGAACCTGGGGTGCGCGCACAGGGCGTCCGCTGGGAGGGCGGGATTGACGCTTGTGGGCTCGTGAAGGCCCTCTACTGCGTGATCGCACGTGGTCGTCGTACGCGCTGGCCGAGGCTGAGTCGCTCGGGTCGAGCTCGTCCTCGTCGTCGTAGCTATCTCCTTCTCCGCTATAATCTTGAGAGGACTCCCCTTCAGAGTACGGGTGCGATTCTTGGTGCGAGTTGCGATTGATTGAAATTGTGGTTCGTCTCCTGTCGCAGAGGTGAGTCATGGGCAAGTGTCAGTGAGCAATTCAGGGCATTGCTCCATTGCATTTAGCAATTGCGTGAAGATTAGGTAGATAAAAATACGAATACGTACGACCCCATTGGAATAGTTGGTGTTGTGTGCGAGTCGAAAGGGAATTACCCTTCACTCACGACGATCTGCGCTGAGAAAGTCGGAGTAAAGGTGTTATCGGCGCTGCTGAATGAGCCTCGATGTTGCTCAGGCGATTTTGTGTTTCTTAGTCACAACTAGCAACCTCTTGCCTCACGCCCTGTTGTCGGCGCGGTTAAAGAAGTCGATCAGAGTTAGACGCGCCGTAGGCGGGTCAACGTCGTGGTGGTTTGTCTGGCTGTGCTTGTGGTTGTTGTTATTGTTTTTTGTTGCCGTATTATGCCAGGACACTAAGATGGTGAGAAGGCACTTGTGGTGGTCTGTAGGAAGACGGCGCGGGAGCTGAGAGAGAATAAAAGTGTCCAGCTGCGGTTAAGAGGGGTGACTGCAATGGAGCGCTGGAACTGGAAGGCGTTTGCCCCTCAAGGGAAGAGATGAAGCGGGAGGGTGATATTTTATCGATGGGATAGGGCGAAGCTGGGACTGATGTGGATACTCCAGTCTAGGCAATCCATCAAGCAATCCGCTTCGACCAAAAGAGATCTGACCGGGGGGACCCTAGCTCAAAATTTTGCGATGGTGGGTTGGGCGTAAAGAGAAGAGGAAAAGGGAGGACAATGCGACAAATTGGGCGGACGCGCAGTTGCGGTGTGCGCAGAAGGGACTTCTCAGTCGGTGACACAAGGGCGGGACTGCGGTGTACTTGAGCATGAGCAGGGGTACAAAGCGATAGAGCTCGCCAGTGCATCGAGCAGGTCCCCTAGAGGTGAGTGTGAGAAGGCCTCAAAGTGCTAGCCCGTCGCGAATTAGAACTCCAAACCACAGGGGCGAGGAAATGTTTTGAGACAGATGGCGAAGCAGGGAAGGGGGGTGTGAAGGGCCGGCCCCGGCAAATAAACAATCAGCTGCGTGATGGTGTGCCAGTCTATCACCCTGTGCGTGGTTCTGGTCTCCCGCCTCTAAGTAGTAGTATGAAGGTGTGTGTCCAGTTGCCTTGGATCATTCAACGGGGGCAAACGAACTGGATAGGCCGGTGATGGTGCTCCGTATCCAACTTCTCCAACTTCACTCGGGTCTAGTCTAGCGTATAGTAAACATCAGTGAGAGGTGTCCAGCTGTGTTGTAGTGGTGGTGGTCTGCGGGATGACAAAGACAAAAAATGGAAACTGCATCGTGACCTGCTGGGCGTACAAAGTCCAGGGTGCTGGGCAGATTCGACTGGCAAGGGGGCGAAGACGGGAATGGACGAGGGACGGGAGCTTCTTTGCAGCAGCTACCTACCTACCTACCTAGGTCAGGTAGTGCTGTTCTCAACCCCTCACTCCCGGCTGTCCAGCCAACCTGGGAGTCCAGACTCCCCAACTCCCGAGTCCCGGCCACAAACTAAAGGAATGACCCGTCAATCTCTCCTTTGCTTACTTGCTTCAGTGGAAACCAAAGGCCCACAGAGCCAGAAAATACGCCTAGGCGCAAAATCGCTTTGGTGATAAACGGCAGGATACTTAGGCAGGCATTGTGACGGTGAACAGTTGTCAAACTTACAGGAATATCTCTGCTGTCGTATAGAAAGAAGCCTGCTATCCTTGAGTCCTAGCTTGGGGGTAAAGTTCCTGACGAACTCTCATACCCCTGCCTTGAGTTTGCGGGGGTCTGTCTCCCCAGCAAAGCGGTTGTCTCTCTGATATAGGAACCTGGGTAGGTGTGTGGTGAGTTGGTGAGGCCTGTGAAAAATGTCAAGGAATGGGTGAATAGTCACAGAGTTAGAGCGATCAACCTGAAATAACGGAAAGAGGGGGAAGTGCAGGTAGGGACTGGTACGTCTGAGGAGGCAACCGTCCGTTGGCGGAAGTAGACTACAACTCCGTCAAGTAGTCTCCTCCCGCATGTGCCACGCCTTGCTGACTGACGATGCTGCTATTGCAGCAACATCTAGTGGAGTTGATGGAGGCCGGCTGTGAGGGCGAATCTGGACCGGGGCGTTGCCCGGCCAAATTCTCCAGCAAGCTGCTTACATCCACCCGTTCATAGCGACTGCTGCAAAGAGGTGGGGCACTTGGCTTCAAATCGCAACAACAAATTCCCCTCTCTTTCTGCCCGGTACCTAGCACGCATCCGCCTACACTAGTCTCGTCCGGATCTCAAAAGACATGCGGCCATTTTCACATCATGCTGAGATAGTCAGGAAAACAACGTCTATGTACGAGCTCTGGCCTTGCCAGTCGACAGCGAAATGACTTGATCCCCTCCAATACCTTCATTGCGAGACGCTTACAGGTACAAATCGTGTCATCTGATGGAAGCACAGAAATTCATCCTTGCCATCCTTGCCACTTAGTAGCCTGGCAAAACATGCCAGGATCTTAATTCAACAGAAGAAGATATATTTTCCATTTTGCTGTTGCTGATGGGGAATGTCCGACAGTGTGCTGTTCACGAATGATGATCTAATGCACTCTTTCCCGGGGCCGAAAGCCCAACCGAGAGGGAAGAGCGAGAAAGGCATCCACATTATCTGTAGAGCGATGACTCCTCTTCATGGCGAGATGGTGAGATGGCTTGATGTTTAGCTATGTCTGCAACTCGCTGGGTTTTGATGTGTGTCCTTCCCATCAAGAGCAAAATACGTTTGTGACACAAGTAGGATTACTATATGGGCGGTCTGGCCGGGAGCCGAACATTCATACGTCAGCGCCCCTCTGTAGGTACGGATTGAGTAGTCCTACGTTGTATCTAGCTGTTTTGGAGGCTCTCAGCGTCAAGCTTAATTCCCAGTTTCGTAAGGCTCCTCCCGAGGTTTCGGAGCGGTGCATATCGGTTGGCTGCACTCGGCAACTCACATGGGCAGGGACCATGGATGACAGATGACAGATCAGCAGGCTCCCTACATGCCGTGCTTCTGAGCGAGCGGAAAGGGCCAGCTGAAGACCCCCAATTGTCTCTCGTACACGACTGACGAGAGAGATCCCGTCACCAAGGGGGAGGGTGTCTGAGAGGCATTGGGTGATCGAAGGTCATGGAAATCCGTGGCGGTAGCATTTCTGCTGCGCGAGGAATTCTGGCGAATCAAGTTCAACTACGTGCAGCGCGTTGTAGGATTGCATTGGACGACGAGCCAACTTGATAACATCAGAAGCGCGCCCAGCAAACCGAATTGGGTGGGGCCAGTGACGCCTGCCTGCTCCGTACTGACATGACATTTCTGCCCGAAAGTTATCCGCCACTGCCCGCTGAGCCCACTAAGATGCAGAGCCTCGTTGCCTCGTTTTTGGCGTTAAGTGGAGCCACGTGCCTCTCGGAGTGTCACAGTTGCTCTTTTCAAAAGGTCAACAACCTTTTCAAGCCCCTCCTCCCTGTCTGACCATGGCGGGCCTAAAACAAGGTTGTTGTGTGTTGTGCATCGCACTACGGAGTACATAACAACCCCGTAAGGCACCAACACCCAATCCATGACACTCCTGAATAGCCTCTCGTGGGTCGATCGTGGGATTGGGCCTTCTGGAGACCTTGTCCTCAGAAAACCACCCGCAAGTGACTCACTCCAGAAATTCTAGCATGGCGCCGCCGTCACTGGAACTGTGTGGCTGCCCGGCATCAAGCGTCAAAAAAAATTCTCTTTGGGCTGATCGGAACAAAGCTGACTCGAGGAGACGGTAAGAGGCCAAGGATGAAAAGAAAAATGCCGATTCTGGCTTTGTTTATCTCACGACTTCCGACGAGTCTTGGGCAAGGAGGTCCCGGGCCGCCTTGATGTCAGCTTCTTCGTACCCTTGCCAACCCCGGTGTCCTGACGAGTAGTGCCGGACAATCTCGGTCAGCTTCAGAGTTGCCAGCTCGTTGAGGTTTTCTGTAGTCGCGGTGTCCGGCAGAGCGAAGTCCTCAGCGTCGGCCGCTTTGGTGATGGCTTTGCTTGTCCCCCTTTCCAACAATTGCGATGTGGCCTGCAAATATTGAGTTGTCAGCATTTATCCTATTCCCGGCTTTTGATTTCCTTGATATCATTGTCGCCGTACCAGCTTCAGTCCGTAGTACCCGCGCAGGTAGTCGTCGCACAACTCGATGCTCCGGCAGAACCGTTTGACGGCCTCTGCCATGTGCTTTTGCTGCGGTGGATCCGCGGACCCGGAGTGGAGCGCCGTCGCAGACATATACAACACCTCCCCTAGGCGGGCGTGTAACTGTGTATCGGATTTCAGCACCCCAATCACTTCGCTTTTCACTCACCGCCCCTCTCAGGCGGCTAGGGTCGATACTCACATTCCAAGCATTCGGTGTGAGCACCAGGACCTCCTCCAGTGAGTATATAGCTTGAGAATACAGCCCCTGGGACAGGTACACGTCCGCCAGCTCAGCCCAAGCCTCCGCATCTGTCGGAGACATGTCAAGCAGCGCTATCAAACCGGATACCGCGTCCGGAGTCCTGCCCAATGACCGCAGAAGTGCGATTCGCCTCTTCGCGATAGGCTAACGTGACGGCGTTAGAAAATGGTGAAGCTCCTCTTGGGGGTGTGGTAGGACATGAGGTCAACGGACAATGTTACTTGGCTCCTCGCCGAGTATCGCGTCGTACTCCTTCAGCACCGTCTCCAACGCAGCGTTGTTCTCCGCGGCGGCCTCCTTGACCAGCCCCTTGAATGCCATCATCCGTTCGTTCCTGTCTCCGAACCGAGCGACCAGCCGTTCTAGGCACTTGTGCGCCGCCTCATCGTCACCGGTTCGCAGGCATGAAAGCAGGAGGTTCTCATACGTGATCCAGAGTTCCCCACTTTCGGGTGCCGAGAAGAGTGCCGCCAGCGGAGACGAAGAGATCCTCTCTGGGGAGCTCTGGAGCACGGCGGGTGCGAGCTGGGATAGCTGCAATGCGGCCACCGGGGACAGATGGCTAGGCGGATGGAGCAGAGATGGCGCCATGCTAGAGTATGCAGATCGTGGTGTGGATCGGAGCAGTCGTGATTATTTTTGTCACGCAGGCAGGCGGGGTGTCCAATTCAGACTCTTCTCGGTCCTGGATGTGTTTTCGAGGTGGAGATGTTTGATGATGAAGCCAGTAGAAGCTCCTGCAGCAGCTGTAATAAGTACGCCGTCACCGTGCCCCGTATCGCAATCTCGTTGTGCACGGACCGCCTATCGCCCGAAAATCAGCTCAATAGGGAGCCTGTCCCCGAAGGACCTACCCCACAATGGTAACACCGGTTGTCTTCCTTGTTACGTCGGGTCGGAGTGTTCACCACTGATGACGGTGATGTAGAGACAGACCCAAACGGCCTCGAGTTTTCAAGTTGACGCACTAGGGCTTGAACAGTGCCCTCACCACGCCCGGCTATGATAGTCCCTTTGAGCAGCAAGAGATAGCCGAAAACAAAATAGCTCGGAAACCACCACAATGAGTGCAGGTCTGAGGCGGACGAGTTCGGCACCATCGAATACAACGGACATAGCGAGCCCCTCCTGACCACCCCATTGCCTAGCTTGAGGGTCCGGATCTCCCCTCGAGGATCCAGCAACCGCAGCCATGTATGCACGGCGCATAATAACAGTCTCCCCCAAGACGTCCAGCATGTGGCTGACGAGGACTTCAGGTTCGAGAAATCACTGTACGACCTCATCCGGGGGATGCGGAACCACAGAGGCAACGAACGGGAGTATATCCAGAACTGCATGAAAGAATGCCGGGCCGAGGTGCGGAGCCAGGACATGGACCTCAAGGCCACGGCCTTGCTGAAACTGGTGTACCTCGAGATGATGGGCCACGACATGTCCTGGGCCTCCTTTCACGTCCTCGAAGTCATGTCGTCGCCCAAGTACCACCAGAAGCGCGTCGGCTACCTCGGTGCTGTCCAGACCTTCCGCCCGGACACGGAGGTGCTGATGCTCGCGACGAACCTCCTGAAGAAGGACTTGACAGTCGGTAACACGACCACCATCTCCCTCCCGATCTCGACCCTCCCCCACATCATCACCCCGTCGCTGGCCTTGTCCGTCTTGGCCGACCTAGTGCCGCGCCTGAGCCACTCGAACCCCGTCATCCGCAAGAAGACGATTGTCACCCTCTATCGGCTTGCGCTGGTCTACCCTGAGACCCTGAGGGCGGCCTGGCCTAAGATCAAGGAGCGCCTCATGGACAAGAACGAGGACCCCAGCGTGACGGCGGCGATCGTCAACGTTGTCTGTGAGCTGGGATGGAGGCGACCACATGACTTTCTGCCACTGGCGCCGAGGCTATTTGAGCTTCTTGTGGACGGCGGGAACAACTGGATGGCGATCAAGCTCATCAAACTTGTAAGGGACTGCCCACGCCCACTGTCTGCTGGTTTGCTATGGTGCTCTATAACAATCCGATATGGAAGTACTGACAGGCCCCGTCCAGTTTGCGACTCTGACGCCTCTAGAGCCGAGGCTCATCAAGAAACTTCTACCCCCCCTGACAGATATCATTAGGTCGACACCAGCCATGTCGCTGCTCTACGAGTGCATCAACGGGATCATCCAGGGAGGGATTCTTGGAAGCCCCGATGATGTGTCTGGTCGAGAGGAGATAGCTTCGCTGATTGTGTCCAAGCTCAGGGGGATGATCATGATCGACGGGGATCCTAACCGTGAGTGCTCGCCGTTATGGTCAAGACTGCGAGATAGACCCGCTAACTCACATGGCCACTATGTCTAAGTGAAATACGTCGCCCTCCTCGCCTTCAACAAGATTGTAGCCACGCACCCCTTCCTAGTAGCGGAGCAAGAAGACGTGATATTAGAGTGCATCGACAGCCCTGACATCACCATCCGCATCAAAGCCTTGGATCTCGTCCAGGGCATGGTCAGCAGCGATAACCTCATCTCGATTATCAGCCGGTTGATGAGGCAACTCAAGATGTCGTCAGAGCCTTCCCGGCAACATGCTGCGAAGACGGGCCAGGCCGAGTACGGCGCAGACTCGGACGAGGAAGGGAATTCAAAGGTCAACACGCCGACGACCGCGGGTGACCAAACTCCCCCCCTGCCGGAAGACTACAGGATCGACGTCATCAGCCGAATCCTGAGGATGTGCTGCCAAAATAACTACGGCAGCCTCACTGACTTTGATTGGTATATCGACATCCTGACCCAGCTCGTCCGCATGGCGCCGGTGCCGAGGATCAGAAACGACGAGGCTGTGGATTCGATGCTGATGGCGAGGTCCGGATCGACCGACGTATCAGAGAGAATCGGCAATGAGCTTAGAAACGTGGCTGTCAAGGTGAAGGCAGTGCGGCATTCAGCGATGCGAGCCGCAGAATCTATGGCGTCGCAGCTCGCCTCCGAGTCCGGCCCAGGCCACCCCATCACGACGAGGGTCCTACGCCCCGTCTGCTGGATGATCGGGGAGTACGCTTCCCTGCTGTCCTCTCCCGAAGACGCACTAGGCTGGCTGCTCCAGCTGCTCCCCAGGGTGCAGCACCCCGAGGCCGAGGTGTCGTGCTTGCAGGCGATTGTCAAGGTGTTCGCGCTCATCGCGGGCGACGAACAGGCCCGCTGGACGGCAGAGCGCAAGGCCAGCATCTCACTGCTGATGAGCCGGCTGCTGCACGTGCTGGAGCCATTCCCTCTGCACCCAAACCTCGAGGTCCAGGAGCGGGCCGTCGAGTTCACCGAGCTCCTCAAGCTCACTGCAGAGGCCGCATCCGGCCAACCGGCGTCTACAGATGAGGCGTATCAAGACCCGCCCCTGCTTCTGACGCAAGCCATACCATCGCTGTTTACAGGCTGGGAGCTGAACTCTGTGGCTGCGGGAGCTCAGAGTCATGTGCCACTCCCAGATGGTCTTGATCTAGACCAACCTATCAATCCGAACCTCGAACGCCTCCTGGCAGAAGCAAACACCCTCAACATCCCAGTGGAGGAAGATGACGAGTTCGAGATATACTACCACAAGAAACCCCCAGCTTCCAGCGTTTCCTCGTCTGAACCAGCAACCAACCGACTCAGGGACGCACCCACGGAGGAAATTAACAGCTCCTACCAGCAGGCTGCCGGGGAGGAGAGTTACCTCGACCCGGATATTCTTGCCCGGCGAAAGGCCGAGCGGCGGGAAAGGAACAAGGACGATCCTTTCTACATCCAGGAGTCGGGCAGCAGTGGCGGCAGGCACGGGACCTCCACCCCGATCCATAGCATCCTCCAGAAAGAGAACGGGCCGGGCCTCGACATCGACTCCATCCCCATCATGAAGCTGGACCTCTCGAAGCTGGACTCTGGCCTCAGCGGCGCCGGCGCCGGCACCTCCAGACCCGCCGCGCCCAAGCCGAAGCCTAGGCCGCGCGTCGTCGTCGCGGCAGACGAGACCCTGGCCGGCAGCGGCGTGTCGACCCCGCGGGCCTACGACTCGGAAAACAACCAGTCGGACGGCGGCATGTCAAGGGCGAGGGCCAAGAAGAAGCAGCAGCAGCCGAGCAAGTCGGTCCTGCAGGTAGACTCGAGCCACATCGGCTCCCTCAGCCTCGACGCGCCCGGGCCGCTGTCGTCCTCGCCGCACGCCGACCCGGAGCGGCAGAGGCGCGAGGAGGCCGAGATGGCGGCCGCGATGCGCGAGGTCGAGCGGCTGCGGCTCGAGATGCAGCGCGCCAACGAGCGGATCCAGGTCGCGCAGGGCGTCCCCGCAGAGGGGGTGGCCGTGGCGAGCGTGGGCAAGAAGAAGAAGGTCGTGAAGAAGCCGGCGGTCGAAAGCGGCGGGGTCGAAGGGGAAAGGGTCGGGGAAGCGGAAGGCGCCGTTAAGGTGAAGAAGAAGAAGAAGAAAGTCGCGGCTATAGATGAAGGGAACGGCGAGTTCTCGGGTGGTGGTGGTGGTGCTGCTGCTTCTGTTGTGAAACCCAAGAAGAAGGTGAAGAAGCCAGCTGTTGATCTGCAGGAGAATGCCGGGCCGGAATGAAATGCGTGACTAACGTACCCATGGGTACGTATTCCTGGAACCCTTTAGGCGTTTTCTGTCGGGGCTGGGTTGGTAGGAACGAGATACAGCATGAATTGGAAAGCCTAGAGTCAACCTGACCACGAAACCATTATAATACACCATATCCGGTGAGGATATGTCAGCATGGGGATACGCACGATGACAACGAAATGAAGAGAAGCCTAAGTTGAAGGGGTTTTCCTGATTAGATTATCAGATCTAATAGCATCTATGGGAGTCGATGCCGCCTCATTCAGCGACAGCGATGACAACGACAAAGCTCTAAACTCCTACAATGATGACCCAGCTAAGGCCTATATATGTCTGCTGAATCCCAAACGCCAGTGCTTCAGAAATGGGTATGCCCCTTTAAGCCAGACTCGACCGACTGACCATTCCAAAACTGCCAACATGTCCTAATCAAGTTTTGATCTCAAATGGACGGTTCCTTCCTACCTCGTATACCCGGCCCCCTGACATTAAACAATAAAAACGGAACAGATTACGACCATCTCTGTTAGAAGTCGAACCGGGGACCATTGCCCCTAGACTCCTCCATGCCCGCAGCGCCCTCCTCGGCAGCGGCTGCCTCCATAGAAGACGACGCCGGCGGCATGCCCTTGGTCTTGACCGCAAGGTGGGGCGGGCCGTGCTTGGTGTAGATGGCCGGGTACAGGTCGACGAAGAAGGAGACGGCGTAGAAGGTGAAGATGAAGGCGATGGTCCACTCCACTATGGCGCCGGCGTTGTAGTTGCCCGTCCAGTTGGCGCAGACGAAGCCGATGGCCAGGCAGAGCTCGACCAGAACAAAGACGAGCTTGATCCAGAAGGAGACCCGGAGAACGCGGTGGTCTCGGTTCCCTGATCCATTCGGGTTTGGGAGATTAGCAGAGGTCGTCTAATGGTACGGTACTAATCTGCCTAGCTACCTGCCTGCCTGCCTAGGGACGGCATTGGGTAGGTAGGTCGGTGCATAGTGGCAGAGGAGGGGGGGAAATACAAGGTGGCGAAGAAACGTACTGATCCCTAACCGCTGGTACTCCCAGCATATGAAAATAGCAGACAACAAGTATCCCGCGATAAAGAACAGCAGGAACACGTTGTGCAGCAACTTGTACCTCAACGTGTCGAAGATGCTCAGGCAGATCAGGCCGACGGTCCCGACGGCGGCGAAGGCGATGGTCAGGCCCGAGAGGATCTTCTCCCCCCTCGTCGTGTTGGGCACGAGCCTACCCTTGTGCCGCAGCCATCGGTCGGCGCCGAAGCCGGCGTCCAGGAAGACGGTGGTGACGACTGAGCCCGCGATGAACAGGGGCTTGAGCTCCGAGGCGCCCACGTCGCTGATGTAGGCGATGTTCTGCGTCGAGTCCATACTCTCGTACCTCACCCGGCCGGTGTTGACCGTCCAGTGGATCAGGAGGCCCATCATTGTACCCAGCCAGACCACGCCGGATATTATCGGGAGTACCTGGGTGGTGGTTTGGTTAGCCCTATCTCGGACACTTGAGATTTTTAATTTTTATTATTAAATTTTTTTGGTTCTTTTGGGCAGTGGCGTGGAGGACGACGCGCCCATTTGCGAACCGGGAGACAAGGAGGCTTTAGGTACTTACCCAATACGATATTCGCAACATCTTGGGCAGTTAGCGACGGTGAGATGCGGAGGCGCTGTGAGAAGATGGGAACGTTTGGACTGAAGACACAAGTGTCTCCTCAACCAATAATAAAGTCGTGGTTGCGTCTTCTTGTTTTAAAAACAAATGAGTGGTGGTGATGTGACAGTTTTGCTTGCTAATTGAGCATCTTCAAGCAATTCGTGGCGTGGGCTGTCCCGCGATCTAATATTAATACGGATCGGGATCGGGATTCACGGGCAACTGCCGCAGCGAAGGTGTGGGGAGAGGATCGTTCCCCTTTCTTGTTTGTATTCAACGAGTACGTAGGTAGGTGCTGGACGTGTCATAGACCGCAGTCAACTATGGTCGATAGATCGAGGCGCACCAGCTTGCCAATGCTAGGTTCTGACACCTCAGCCTCTCCCTTTCGTGTATCTTGCGAGTATTTTGCATAGAAATCGGTCGGGCCGCACAGGGGAAGAAACCAAGCCAGCATGTCACGTCCGGCGCATTGCGTGTCATCCCGCCATATATCTCCATGTCGGCCGCCTTGGATTCTCGGAGGTAAGCAGTGGCCAAGAATCCATGTGTCAGTGGGCGGAAGCCCAATTGGGTGAGGATGGTGTGACGTCACCCAGCGATAACGTATGTCAAGTGTGGCCCAGGCGCTGCGCCATTCCGGTACTCCCGCACTGCATGGCCAAAAAAATGAAGAAAAAGAAAGTTACAGTCGGCAAAGGGCTTTGTGGGTAAGTTAGCTGTCTAAGAAATCACCGGACGGGAACCTTCCAAAACTCCGTCCCGATTTCTAGCCTTTGAGATCCATACTAGTCGAAATTCGGGGTCCATTTCTCTTCACCATCCGTAGTTTGCAGGTGGTAGTCACAAAGCAGCCAAATGATGGGCCACACTGTAGGGATACATCTCAGATCTCTCACTTGAGCAATCTGTGAGAACCAGTCAAGTTGGCTTCGGGATCTGAGATCCTTTTAGTAGCGCCGAGATGGCTGGCACACACAACAAACATTGATGCGCACCATCCGTAGGTATCCGCGTGGTGGGTTAGCCTGGGATTTTGCGGGTGGGCGTGTTGCCCCACAACAGCCTACGGGGCAAATGCCCGTATCAATGCTGCCTGCCGGCTGGAAAACTGCCTGCCCCCAGCCACTGGCGCGAATCCCCCAACACAAGATCGCGAAGGACGGGCGAGGCGGTGCGAGGAGCTCCAAGATCGCGAACAAATTGTCACGCACCTCCCTGTACATTGAACCGCCAACTTCGTCGGCCCTCTGGCGGTGATACGAAATGGCGGTCTCACCCTTGATTCCACCGCCGACAGACGGTCCCGCCTCGCTGTCCCAGAACCAGCCCCAAGCCCATGCCCCGCCACTTCGCTCGACATCCTCCCCGCTGAAGCGGCAGCTCTCGGCCGTGTCCTCCGCGAATGGCACTCCGAAGCCCGCAAAGTCGGCGCGATCGGCCGCTGGCCATACGGTGCCCGCCGACCTGATAGAGCAGATGAACCGGGCGGAGGCGAACAAATACGTGACGAGTATGAGGGGGATTCCCTTTTCGCCCCCACATCAACCACTCCATCTAGACTTACCCACGTGGCTGACATAACCTTCGTCGTCCACCAACAGCAAAATTCCTCGGCGAGGGAACATACGCCATCGTCCACAAGGGCTATGAGCGCGCCAAGCCCTCCAACATCGTGGCTATCAAGATGATCAAGGTGCAGAAGGAGTACACAGAAGGGATGGCGCCCGACGCGGTGCGCGAGCTCAAGCACCTGCAGGAGCTGTCCCACCCAAACATAATAGCCCTCCGGTCGGTCTACTCGTCCAACGAGCAGAACCTCTGCCTCGTGCTCGAGTACCTCCCGCTCGGCGACCTCGAGATGCTGATCCGCGACGCGGCCAACATCATCTACGGCGGCGCCGACATCAAGGCCTGGATGGGCATGCTCTCGCGGGCCGTCTGGTTCTGCCACGAGAACTACGTGCTGCACCGCGATATCAAGCCCAACAACCTGCTCATCGCCGCCGACGGCGAGGTCAAGCTGGCTGACTTCGGCCTCGCCCGCTCCTTCTCGGACCCCTACCGCCCCATGACCGCCAACGTGATCACGCGCTGGTACAGGCCTCCGGAGCTCCTCTACGGCGCCAGGCACTACTCGGGCGCCGTCGACGTCTGGTCCGTCGGCTGTGTCTTCGCCGAGCTCGTCCTGCGCAAGCCCTACCTGCCGGGCAACACGGAGCTCGAGCAGCTGTCGCTCATCTGGGCCGAGCTCGGCGCCCCGACAGAGGACAACTGGCCGGGCGTCACCAAGCTCGAGCAGTACGCGCCGCCCCCGGACCCGCCCCCGCCCGTGCCCTCCAGGGAGCGCATGATGGCGACCTTCGGCACGGCCGGCGCGGACGGCGTCGACCTCCTGATGAGGACGCTCACCCTCGACCCGAAGAGGCGCATCACCGCCAGGGAGATGCTCCAGCACCGCTGGTGGCACTCGTCCCCCAAGCCTACGAGGAAGGAGGACCTGCCCCGGAAGAGGGGCACCGCGGGCGCGGACCAGAAGATCGGCGAGGACCTCAAGAGGCCGCCGGGCGCGCTGGAGGACGGCGGGGAGGGCATCGGGAGGGGGGCCAGGGTGGCGAGGAAGCTCGACTTTGGGGCGAAGAAGTGAGAGTCGCTGTTGTTTATTCCCGGCATGGGGATGCGAGCGCGAACAAGTTTTTCACGATTCGTCAGATTGGGCTGGGAAGGGGGGGTGTGGTTTATTCAAAGGGACACACACACACACTGGCTTAACGGCGTTGTAGGGGTTGCATAATTGCAAAGGCAAAAGAGTTTAGATAGACTTATTGCGAAATTCGAAAGAAAAAGGAAAGGACCATTTTTTTATAAAAAATCCGACTTTCCAGTGTAGGAGCCTATTGTTATTCCAAAGGCTTGCTCATTCATTTCCTCTGATTCAATATTTTTGATTTTCGTCCTTGCCATAACCTGTTTACCCAGCCTGTTTTAGTTTATGTATTCTCCTGATCCAATGCCCGTCACCCATCTATCATCACCTACAGAGAGAAGCAGCCAGCCATCGGACAGACCCGCGAAACAACATTTCCCCCCGCCTCACATCACGGCACACTCAAGCCCATACATGGCCTTCTCGACGTCCCTCTTGACCTGGTACCAGTCGGCCCTCCTCTCAGCGAACTGGTAGGCCTCCTCGGGCCTGAAGACGCCGCCGAAGCGGTCCGCGTCGGCGATGATGGTCGCCATCTCCTTGGAGTGCCTCGCGTCGATCAGGTAGATCTGCGACAGCTCGCGCAGCGCCCGGAAGTAGGGGATCAGATCCGGGTTCCGGAGCGACCCCTGCACGTACTCGAAGTAGAGGTTCATGTCCGAGATGACCTTGACCGCGCCCGTGGTCGAGACGCGCTGCCGCTTCAGGTGCTTGCACACGGCCTGGAAGAGCCTCAGCCCGACCTCGCCGTTGAACACGTCCAGCATCGACTTCTCCGTCGTGCCCACCAGCATGCCCGTGTGCGACGAGACGAGCTCCACCACCCGCCGCGCCGTCTCCGTCGGGCCGATATCCATCATGTCAGCCATGGCCATGGCCGCCGCGTTCGGGGTCGGCGCCTGCTTCTCGGCCCCGTTGCTCCCATTGCCATTTTTGGCCCCCGAGCCAGGCCCCGTCGTCGCCTGCTGCTGCTGCTGCGACCCCGCGGGGAGCGGGTTGTAGTCGGTCGGCAGCTGCGTCGTGGCGCAAATGTACTCCACCTCGTCCATGAGCACGTCTATCCCCTTGTTGAGGCCCCTGGCCACGCTCTCGTCCAGCATCTGCTCGAACTTCTTCTTAGCTAGTCCAGCCGGGTCGAGGAAGTCGTTGCGGTCCGCGATCTTGGGCGCCGCCAGCTGCTGCTCATAGAAGACGTCGATCATCTGCGAGATCAGGTCGCCCAGGTTGACCAGCTCGATGAACATGACCAGCGGCGCGACCCCGCTCCCGCTCTGGTGGTCGCTCACGTCGCGCGGGTTGTAGTGGGACAGGTGCTCAACCGCCTTGTCGAATCCGGACTTGACGTGCCGGTTGCCGAGGATGTGCAGGAGCTTGACGAAGATGGTCTCGCACTGCTCGCGCGCCTCCCCGCCCACCTGGCCCCCGAGGCGAATGAAGACGGCCGCCCGCCCCAGGCTCGCCTGGGCCGCGTGCACCAGGTTGAGGGCCACCTCGATGCTGAATAGGGACTTGATCCCCTCGAGCCGCGACGCCATCAGGGCCGCCTTGGCCGCGAGCTCGTCCGTCGGCGCCTTGTCCGGGAGGGGGAGGGGGGAACCCTTCCTCTCGAAGGCGGCCCCGAGCCCAGGCGTCTGCGGCCGTGACGGCTGCGGCGAGGCCGGGGGCTGCAGAGTGCTCCCGTCCGTCGATGTCCCTGCTGCGTTCGTCGCGGCCGAGGTGGCAGACGCGGCCGGCGCCGTAGCCGTCTTGCTGCTGCTGCCCCCAAACGGCGCGGACAACAGCTGGCCGGGAAGGCTTGGCAGCACTGTGACGGGCATCATGACGACCTTCTTGAAGGAGCTCAGGAAGTCCTTCTTGTCCGCCTGGCGGTTGAAGTTGGCCATGTAGAAGGACTCGGCGCTAGCGTCCTGCTCCGACAGCCGCGTCTCCCAGATGCCCACCTCGTTCTCAGCGTGCTTGACGAAGAAATCCAGCTCCTCCTGTAGGTACAGGTCAGTGTGAGGCTCAAACGTCCGGAGCGACATCTCCCTCGCCTTCTCATCCTTGGCCTGCTTCCTAGCCGTCCTTTCTTCGGGGGTGACAGCCAGCGCCTCCGAGGCGGAAGAGGGCACCTGCAGCGTCTGGTAGAACAAGAAGGTCTGCTCAAAGACGCCCGAAACGGCCTGGAGGTACGACGAGATGCTCCGGTCGTGACTCTCGTCGAACAGGGGGGTCGCGTACTCCATGATGATGTCATCCTTAACCTTGTCCATCAGAGCCCAGAACACATCGGTCGGCCGTGGGAAGATCCTCCCGATCACACTGCCCTGCTCGTTCACCTTGTCGGCGAGCTGCTCGAAGAAGCGCCTCGACGGCTCGAGCGAGACCTCGTCCGCCGAAGCCTGGTTGAGGCAGTCAACCGAGTTGTTCGCCATCAACTCCCGGTCCTGGAAGATGGGGTGCTTCTGCACGAACAGCTCGACGGCCGCATGCCCGCCGTTCAGCACGTCCAAGACAACCGCATACCGTCTCATTCTCCCGTCCACGTCCCAGAACTCGTACCCTTGCTCAAACTCGCGCAGCACGGCTGTCTCGAAGATCTGCATCATGGTCACCACTCGCTCGCCACGCTCCCTGCAGCCCGATGCCCAGTCGCTCAACGAGAACTGCTGCAGATTGGCCAGCATCCGGGCCTGCCTCTCCGGGTCGCGGAAGACCTTGAAAACTGCCGGGTCCGTGTGCGACTTGGCCCGCGCCAGGTCGTAGTAGAAGGGCGCCAGCGCGCCGTAGACCCTGCCGTACTCCTGCCGCGCGAAGCCCCGTGCGCTCCTCACGCTCTTGAGCACGTCCAGAAGCGCGATCGGGTCTTGCAGCGGGTCCTTGCCCTGCTGTTGTTGTTGCTGCTGCTGGTGTTGCTGTTGCGGGAGGCGTTGCTGTCCCGGGGCCGCTGTCCCGCCAAGCGACATGGTCTGGAACCCGTCCCTCACGTCGGCAATCCCGCTTTGTCTTTGTTGTCGCCTCTTCTCCTCCTCGGAGGCGTCAAAGATTGTGATGCTCGGCTGCCTCTGTCCCTGCACAACCCCGCGCTGGTGCTGCTGCCCACCCGCCCCGGCGGCTGCACCGGAAGCTGCGGCGTTGGCTCTCTCAGCCGCCTCCCTCCTCCTGCGGATGGCCTCATCGAACCGTCGGCGCGCCTCGGTCTCGTTCCAACAGCCCATGCTCTTCAGCCTGGCGACCCACCTCGTGTCGTCGTACACCATCTCCCGGTAGCGGCGGGACACGCGGGCGAACCGCATGAGGTCCGAGACGGGCAGGTAGTCGAGGATGGCGACCATGATCTCTATTGTGTTGGGGAAATCCCACGTTCGTTAGCAATCTTTGTTGCTCCCGAACGATGCACATCACGACACCCCGAGATGCAGAGGTTTTGGTGGCAGCTGGCTTACCCGCTGGGAGGGTCGGCTTCGAGTCTACCAAATCGGACGCCTGCAGGGCGCCGAGGATGCTGTTGCCCACAGGGGCGCGTCTGAACTGCGACATATCGGTAGTTCACCGTCGTGGCCGGGATGGTTGCTGTATGGGAAGCTCGGGTCCTCTCTGGGACATGCCTGATGTCTTAGAACACAACCTTTGGCCGGATCCATGCCATGGTACAAAGTAGTATCTGAGCCCTCCTTCCCCGGGTTCGAGACAGTTGTAGGTAGCTCGACTTGAGGATCTACTGTTGTATGGGCGTACTTTCTTGTTAACTAGACTCGGCTTCGTCGGCCCCCTGAGTGAAGTAGGTCGGCAGTGAGTTCTGGCTCACCTGTTCCTCGGCGTCCTACCAAATCGCACAGCGGGGAAGCACCGAAGGTGATCGATCGCTGACAGGTGTAGACAGCCGGCAGCACCAGCCCGCACTTGCCAAATCCAATGTTGGCAAAGCACCCACCATCAGGCCGAGCGCAAAACACAGTCGAGAATATCTCGGCCATCAAAACATAAGGTCACAAGAGAGAACATTTCGAGGTTACTGTGCTATAAACTCCAGTGTGATGTTCTGCCCTGTCCATCAAGTAATGGGTCATACTAGCCACTGCCCGCCCACCCCGCCCAAGGTAAGCCCTTCTCCGCCAGTTGAATCCGGGAACCGGACACGTGCCTGGGTAGGTATGCTCCGGCGAAAGATTCAACCACTATTATAATATTGGTCTGATATTCCTCTCAAAGGCTGGCTTAGGTTTGCTATGTTTACTCCCCCCTGTGCCTCAAAATCAGGTCACAGGAAAAACACTTTGAGGTGAAATCACACAAACGAGCCTAACAGAACCCCAACCCCAATGGCGACCGCCGTGATAACAATCCAACGGGCCAACGCCCAACCGTTTCCACGATCCTCTGTATTGAGGAGAGTTCGGAGGCACGTCCGTAAGCGCGATAGAAAGAACACAGAGGCTGATAACCTTTCAATCTATCTTTGGGCGAGCTTACAGCTCTTGGATAATGTGTCAGAATCTGCAGAGTGGCCCGTGGGGGCCAGGGCTGGCACGAGCTCATCGAGGCTTGCAAGCGCTGCCAAGAGGTTGTTGGCCGCTCAACACAAGCGGGTTGCATATACGGTGACCCAGTAAGCTCAGCGGCTACTGATCTGGACCAGCCATGGATCTGGTCGTTGGCAATGCAAAATGGCGACCTCGATGGATGTAGAAAACCACCTGCAGGTTCCAATGCAGTCTGTTCGAAACAAGGAAATCCATGTATTTCGAGGTGGTGGTGCTGGGAAGCCCGGCCCACCTGCTGTCGAGAATTCGGGAAGACTTCTCTCTCCTTTTCCCATTCCTCTCTTGTTCTCCCTCCCGTGTTATAATATGTACCTCCAGGCTTGTCTTGCTCGATCCGGTTATGCCTGCGGGCTTCTAGTCTAGGAGGAGATCAGAGTTTCTTACTAGGTGTTTGAACTTCGGCTTCCGCTGTACGACCATGTCAGCCTGCTGGGGGCTGAGGCTGCCACTTCTGCCCCTTTCTGTGCCCTTCTTGTTTTGGTTATTTGTCTCCCTCTCATCAGCGCAGAGCTCGCCGCAGCCGTCGGCGCAGCCATATGCAATCAGGTGGTCCAGTGCGCGTGGTCCGGACGGCCCCTGGAACACCATCAAGGTGAACTACGGGCGGCAGGACATTGACGCATATCCTGCGGGAGCGTGGGAGTCCCTGATTATCCGCAAGGAGATCTGCAACAAGGCATTGCCGTCGGGGACATGCTACGGCCGGGAGGCAGGGCTGTACGGTCCGGCCGACTCAAGGACGTACCGGAACTTCAGCAGAATAGCCTTCTCACTCCGGGATGAGTGGTTGGGCTGGCTCGAGTCCACCAGGGGCGACTGTGAAGCAGCGCTGGACACGCTCAATCTGTTCAACGAGAGGCTCGAGCTTCCCGACCTGTCCGTCAAGAACCACACCACCATACTCATCGAGAACGGGTACCGCGTCCTTCCAAACGGCACGCGGTACTCCATGTCAGTGAGCGCAGTCAGCCTCGGTGGGAACAAGGCCACCCAGAGCTGGACTGTCGATGGCTTCGAGCACAAGGGCCTCTTGACCAGCAATAATATCTTTGACCAAGGCATAACGCAGTCCAACTCATATGGACTACACATCGGCTCGCCGACTGTCCAACTCGCCGGTTCTCTTATCTTCGGCGGCTACGACCGATCTCGCGTCGTCGGCCCACCCTCTGTTCAGCCGTTCCATGGCGACGGAAGCATGCCCATCTCGCTGCTCGACATTGACATCGGTGTTGCCGCAGGCGGGTCTCCTTTCTCCTTTGAGTCCAAGAAGGGTCTACTGGCCGAGGGCAATAGTTCTCTTACCAGTCTCATCAGCGTGACCGTCGATGTCGACGGGAGGGACCCTTACCTCTATCTGCCCCACAGCACATGTGAAACCATAGCCAAGAGCCTCCCGGTGAAGCATGATCCCGGCCTAGGTTTATACATCTGGCAAACCGATGACCCGAACTATAAGCGTATCATCGCCTCGGCTGCCTACCTCGGCTTCACCTTCCGGGCAAACAACTCGGCGACGCAGAACTTCACGATCAAGGTCCCCTTTCGGCTCCTGAGCCTCACCCTGACCGAGCCGCTCGCATCCACGCCAACTCAGTACTTCCCCTGCAGCACCCCACGCCTCCCCAGCTACGGCCTGGGACGTGCCTTCCTCCAGGCGGCCTTCATGGCGGTGAACTGGGGGGACGACTTCAAGGGCGTCTGGATCCTGGCCCAGGCGCCGGGGCCGAACGTCCCTCTGGTGGCAGACACGGCCTCAATCTTGCACCAGGACCGCATGATCAGCACCTCCGAGGTCTCGTGGGAAAACAGCTGGCAAGGGGTCTGGTCCCCGCTACCCTCCACGGGCACTCCAAGCTCGACGGAGCCACCCGACTCTGCAAAGACGTCCCCCCCAGCTTCGGCATCGTCTTCGAACTCCTCATCGTCATCAAGCCCCTCGCTTGCCCTGGTAATAGGCATGTCTGTCATGGGCTTTGTGATCCTGGTCGTCACCGTCGCCCTGGTGGCCCTCCTCGTCCACAGGAGGAGGAAGACAAGGTTGGAGCTCGCCACGGCCACCCACCTCCGCAGGCAGGGCGACAGGCCCTACTACGGCCGCATGGAGCTCGACTCCCGCGGCATCGGGAGGCGGAGGACCGTGCAGGGGGTGGAGCTGAACGGCTCGCAGTCGCCCAGGGAGCTGTACCATGATGCCGAGATGCTCCGGCAGCACCAGTGCCACTCGCCGGAGGACCGCCGGCGGCCTCCATCGTATTGGGAGGACAAATCCAGGGCGCCGGCCGAGGCGTACGTGGAACTCCCCGCCGACGAGTGGCGGCCGAGTCAGAACAACACGCCGACTCAGGTACGGCTTCACACGCGTGAGGAAACGACGCTGCAGGTGGCCGACCGGAACCACCCGGGTTCAGACAGGAGCATCCCGTCCCCGGTCTCGCGCTTCAACCCGTATTCTCCCCCTTCTGCTGGTTCTCAACAACCGGGATCGGGTCAGGGGACGACGGGGAGCATTAGTCCGATGGATAGCAGTAATCGATCACCACCAACTCGTGGCTCACACGGAGCCTGGTTGTAGGACACTAAAAACCAATGCTGATGCAGCGGACTTTCCAACGTGTTTAGTTCCCTAGGCCCCGTTCAATGTAAATACGTTTGTCTGTACCTACTTGCTAATGTAGCTACCTAGACAAGCAAGGCTATGCATGTACTTTTCTTTTTCTTTTTCTTTTTCTTCTTTTTTTTGCTTATGTGTTAATACCCTGTTCTGTAATTCCATGTTTGTCTAGCTAGCGAAAGATATCTCGTTTGGTTTTGCCACAGCATCTGTTTGCCCAGATCCTGGTCTAAATCGATGCAACGCCCGTGATGATGTGCAAACGCCATGCCCCATAAGAAACAAGGCACCGACGTCGTTCTGTCTATCTTACCTTATTCGTCGCTCATATCGACGTCCTCATTGCCCTCGGTATCCTCACCAGTTTCTGCCTCATTCTCACCGTCTTCCATACCAGCTCTGATCCTCCCCTCAGCCGCATCCGCCAACATCCTCGCCCTCACGACAAGATCGTTCCTAAGCCTCTCCTCGTCGTCGCCATCATCTTCATCCTCCTCATCCTCAAATACACCCCCTCGCTCAGCCCTCCCCTTGACATGGCCAAAGATGCAGTTCCACAGGTCGTCGACAGGCACCTCCTCCCCGCCAGTCCTCCCCTCCTTGTCCTTCCTCATAAGCTTGGTCAGCGACGCGCTCTGCATCTCCATCGAGTTTGCAGCCTCGAGCTCCAGCTCCCCATCGCTCTCCCGCCCCTCCTCCTCCCCCCCCTCCCCTTGGCCCCCTCCCTCGCCAGCACGGTCATCCCTGCCCTTACCCTTGCCCTTACCCTCCACCCTGACCCCCCTCCCACTGTTCGCCACATTCACATCCACCTCCTCAAGGGCCTTCCTTCCGACCATGTGCTCCAGCCGCCGCCGGACAGACAGCCGGTGGATCGACTCCTCGACCGTGCCCTCGACGATGTAGAGCCACACCGTGGTGTCCTGCTGCTGGCCGATGCGGTCGACGCGCGCGATGGCCTGCAGCTCGAGTGCGGTGTTGAGTAGGGGCTCGCACAGGATCACGTGCGAGGCGTTGACGAGGTTGAGGCCGCTCGACTGCGCCCGCGCGTGCAGGAGGAAGCACTCGACTGAGGGGTCGTCGGTGAAGCGCTGGATGCCCCCGCGCTCACCGATGGACGAGAAGCCGATGCGGTACCGCTCGAAGGCGTCCGAGAGGACCCCGAAGAAGTCCGTATATCTGTGTTGAGAAAGGGTTAGGGGTTGGAGGGGTGTGCTAGATAGATGCCCGAGTGCAGAAAGGGTGGGGGAAAGCATTGTCGAGAAGAATACAACTGAGGAAGAGGAAGAGGAGGAGAGGAGGAAGAAGAGAATAAGAAGAAAACTCACTGCGAGAATATGATGGACTTCGCCCCAGGGTCACTCCCCCTCAACCAGAGCAAATGCCGCACTATTGCGTCCACCTTGGTGGTGAAAGACGGTCCATCCAGGTCAACCGCCTTAATCTCGGCGAGCTTCTCCTCGCCGAAGTCGGTGTATATGCCGACGTCCTTCTTCTTCTTGGACGAGGGGCTGCTGCCGTCGCCAGACAAATGACTCCGTCCATCAGCACCAGCAGCGGCGGAAGAAGAGGAGCCCTCCTCGTTCCGACCCCGACCCTGACCACGAGCGCCGGCACCGGCACTAACACCCTCGACGAGCCTCAGCGTCTGCGGCTTAAGCACGAAGGGGTGCAGCTGGAACGGCCTCACGCGCCGCTTGCAGGTTGGGCAGGTGTCGGCGCGGCTCAGCCAGGGCAGGAGGCAGTCCTTGTCGAACTGGTGGCCGCACAGCGTGATGACGCCGTTGGTGATGTCGTTCTGGCAGATGGGGCAGGTCCGAATCTCGTCCTTGTCCGACGCGGACCCTTCCTTGAGGTTGAGCAGGTACCGCCACTCGGCCCGGCCCTTCTCGATCCTCTCCCCCAGGGTCCTCTCCTCCCTGAGGATCGCCTCCATCGCCCTCCAGGGGCCGCCGCCGCCCTCCGCCAGCCCCTTGTTGCCCTCGTACGGCGCGACCGAGTCCGAGATCTCCTGCAGCTGCCGGTAGTACTCGACCCTGGCGTTCATGGCCGAGGTGAAGGCATCCACCTCCCTCTCGAGCGCGGCCTGCGCCTTGGCCTGCAGGCCCGATTGCCTCGTGGCCAGGGCCTGTAGCCTGCCGACGACCTCGAGCTCGAGCTGCGCCCTAGCGGCATGGCCGCCCCCCAGAGAGGCGAGGCCGCCCGAGATGGCGCGCAGCTGCGCCATCAGGGCCCGTAGCGACCGCAGGCCCTTGCGGTTCGGCGCCACCCGCTCCCGCTCGGCGAACACCTCGATCATCTTCTGGGGCGCGGGCCCCTCGTCCTCCACCGCCAGCGCCAGCGAGGCCCTCGTCTCGTCCACGACCAGCTTGCTGACGGACTGGCCCGAGATGGCGGCGTGGCGGTCAGCCAGGGCGGCGCGGAGGACCTGTACGTAGACGATGATCTCCTCCTGGACCTTGGTCGAGTCGCCGTACTCGTCTCCGGTGAGCTCGACGCCCTCGTCCTCGTCCCCGTCCTCGTTCTCGTCCTTGTCCTCGTCGACCAGCGGCTTGAGCAGCAGCTCGATGAGCTTCTCCCTCCAGACGTCGATCTGGTCCGCCTGCTCGTTCAGCGCCGCGCAGAGCTCCTCCAGCACGTCCACCACGGGGCCCGTCTCGATCCCAGCGGCGATGCCGCACGCGGCCTCGGGTATCTCGGTGAAGCCCTGACGCTGGGCCCGCTCCCCGAACCGGTCCATCAGCCGGCACGCCTTGCGGTGCGACTCTTGCAGTATCTCCTGCCGGATGGTCTTGGCGCGGGCGTAGTGCTCCTCCTCGAGCTTCTCCAGCCGCTTGAACTCATCCGAGCCTAGCTCCGTCATTTCCTCGTCGTTCTTGATCTGAAACTGAGCGTTCGCGATGAAGAAGACCGCCCTGTGCTGGATCTCGAGCGCGTACCGCAGCCGCCGTTGCATCTCGCCGATGCGCGTTGACCCGCCGACCCTGTCCGCTTCTGCGTCATCGTCGTCATCGTCATCGTCATCGTCATCACCGTCATCGTCCTCAGCTACCAGGTTCGAAGCCTTGAGGGCCTCGATCTCGCCGCGTGCAGTCTGGACCACGTCGCTGACCTCGTCCAGCACCGCCTCCCAGATGGCCAGCGCCTCCCTCTTCCGGGGCCCATCCTCCAGCAGCTGGCCCCTCGTGAGCCGATGGCCCAGGAGCGCCCGCTGGTTGTTCACGATGCCGCCCTCGGCCTCCTGCAGCATGAACTCGAGCACCTCGCTGACGGTCCTCATGGGCTGGCTGTTGGCGCCTCTCCAGCCCAGGGCGCGATCGGCGCCCGCCCCGCCCACGTGCGGGTGCAGGGCGGCCTTGCGCAGCGTGTCGAGGCAGTTGCGCATCCTGGCCGCGTACTTGTCCGGCCTCCATTCGCCCACCGTGGGCCTCCCCTCCGCGTCTAGGTCGCATCCCTCCACGAGCCGCCCGAACAGGCGCGCGTAGTACTGCTCCTCAACGGCGTTGAAGGGGATGTTGATCACGTACCGCTTCTGCGCGGGGAGCTCCAGCTCGTGCCGGACGAGCCGCTTCGTGTGCCGGAGGCAGATCGCCCCAAACAGGTCCAGGAAGACGCTCTCGTAGGCCGGAAGCCGCTGCCAGATGCGCTGCTGAGCGAAGTTCTCATGCCGCAGGAATAGCAGTAATCCCCTCAGGTCGTCGAGGTTGTCCTTTATGGGCGTCCCCGTCACGGCCCACGCGTTCACGCGGGGGATCATCCGGGCAAGGAGCGCAGCATTGCTGACCCCGCTGTCCACCTCCTGCGCCTCGTCCAAGCACACCCTCCACCAGGAGAGCTGCATTAGGGGGCTCTTGGGTCGGTAGTACTTCCTCTCTTGTCTGCGTGACCGCCCGGGAGGGTCCTTGGCGAAGTGGATCTCGCTCCGGAGCTCGTTGTACGTCATTATCACAACGTCGTGCTGGGAGAGCTCTTCCACAAGCGCGGCCTCGCTCTTCTCGTCCCTTGCGCTAGAGTTCTTAATCCCCTTGTAGGCCATCACCGAGAGCTTGGGCGCGTGTCGGCTGAGCTCGCTCACCCACTGGTCGCGCAACGTCGGCGGCGTGATGATGAGGGTCGCAGGCGTTGGCATCAGCCCATCGCTCAGCCTGCCTCCGCTGTGGTGTTCAGCCGACCTACGGTGGAGCAGCATCAGGCCGATGATCTCCAGCGTCTTGCCTAGCCCCATCTCCTCCGCGAGTATCCCACCCTTGATTGAGTCCTCTATATCCAGGAAGGACGAGGGGTCTCTGGCGGCGAACCCGAAGAGGTCGCTCATGTAGACCGGCTGTCCTTCATGAGCATGAGTTACGGCGAATGAGAAGGGAACCCTCCTAGGCGGTTGGGCGAGATTAACAGTGGTCCCGTCTGCCCCATCGGTCTCGTCCCCGCCAGTAGTGTCGTCAGCGCCCTCCGCCGCTGACTGCCACTTCACACCCTCACGCTTCATCATCCACCGGACAGCCCTCCGCTGAAACGGGTACAACGTAGCGGCCAGCCCAGGAACGACCAGTGAGGAAGGCGTCTCGGCCTCCGCTTTCGTGACATGTGCCGCCTTGTAAAACAACTGCGGCGACCTGGATGCCGAAGGGACCGGGAGAGGCACGTTCGGAAAGAAGGACTTTAGCAGGAGACGACGCCCTCTTTCTTCGTGCAGCTCCTGCGACTCGCTCGAGAACGAGGGTCCCTCCATCCAGAGGAGCTTGAGCACTAGTGTGAAAACTACTTCCTGACCTTGCAGGTCGAGATTCAGGTCAAGACCCAGATTGAAGCGGTTACTGCCGAACCGTCGAGAACGGGAGTGCTTTCTCGTCCCGGCTATCAGCGTATACACCGACTCTGGGACCTCGTCTCCCCCCAAGGAGATTGACAAATACGTCTCTGATGCCCCGTTGCCTGGATGGATATGGACCGCCCCATTGTGGATATCGATATAGGCATCAATGTTCTGCCAAGAGAAGCAGTCCTGGACCTTGAGAGCTTCTGGCAAGCGCTTGGTAATGATGAGCTGTTCACGGTGAAGTTCTAATAAGTGGCAAGTTGCTTCGACTTTGCGGCGCTTGCTTGGTCGCTCTGGAGCTTTGTCGGAGGGGATGGCTCTAAGGAACTGGAGAGTCTCATCGATCATGTCATCTAGAGGGTGCATCAGCAAGAAGAAATCCATGGCAGCCAAATATTGAGGCAATACAGACCACAGATTGGCTCCTGGGGGTTTGACCCTGGGGGGCTCCTGTAGCAGAGGCTGCATTCAGACATAGGCGTCTCGTGCGGAGGACTCGGCAAGAATAATGAGTTGGATGTAGGGGGGAGAGCTGGCTGTGAGGATGACATATTGGAAGTGAGACGGGATGTCTGCGCGGTTCCTAACGGAAGTCATATAAAGTGCACAGAGTGTGTGAAGAAAATATGAGACGGACCAGAGCAAATTTAGGATAACCAAGTAAAAAATAAAAGTTACATGAAGGCGGTAGCCTAATATCTCTGGGCAATCGTTGGTTCCTATCGGGCCATCCAGGCACCCTCCCGCGTTTTCTGCGAAGTATCAATGTACGGATTACATACCTACACCATAGAGAGTGTGCAGCGTTAATCGCCCCCAAAAGTGGGGGGAGTTCCCCCCCCCGGGCGGCTTATCCCCGTCCGGCCGTTATGGGCTGGGTCTTCAGGGGAGCTTCAAGGCTGACGCACGGACATATTCGGCCCCAATGCCTCGGAAAATCTCTTTCCTGCATCTGTTACAGCCCAGTTCGACGGAATCCATCAGCAACCCACGAGCCTTTTGCAGACACGATTGACGCGATTAAAGAAAACGCAAGAGGGAAAGTGGTGCTGTCATGGGCCCAAGGCCACAATAATAGGTAAGCCGTCTGTTTCTCAGGACGCCACGTCTTCAATCGGGCTAACCAACCGAGGCCTCCTCGCTTAACCCCCCCCCCTTTTCCATCGAAGAGCGCAAAGATGCCGCCCCTAAGACTACCGTCCCGGCTCGCCTTCCCCATCAGCAGCCGGACAATCCACACGACGCCAGCCCTGCACGCGAAAGCGAGGGTGTTCCTGGCGCCGGAGCCCCTCCCGCGGATACCGCCCCCGATACCCTTCGTCCCGGATGTGCCCACCTTCTTCAAGCTCATCGGCCGGGGCCTGAGCCAGCACGCGTCCAAATTCCCCTCGTGGGAGTCGCTCTTCTCCCTCACCTCGCCGCAGCTCAAGGAGATCGGGATCGAGCCGCCCCGGACGCGCCGCTACCTCCTGCAGCGCCTGCACGACTTCCGCCGGGGCAGGCACGGCCTGGGGGGCGACTTCCGGCACGTCTCGCCCAACGGCGCCGCCGCCATCAAGGTCCTCGAGGTGCCCCGCGGCCCGCTCAGGACCGCCCGCGTCGTGGTCAACGTGCCCGCGGGCGCGAAGCCGGAGAGGCTCGACCCGGAGGAGGTCGTGCGCGTCAGCGGGTTCACACCCGTCGGGACCAAGCTCGTGAGGGGACCCTACGCGGTCCCGGCGCCCAAGGGGGACGGCGCGGTCGTGGCGGCTACGGAGGGGATGTGGGAGAACAAGAGGGGGAGGAAGATCGACGGTGGTGAGCGGAGGAGGGACGAGGTCCGGTTCAAGAGGAGGGTTGCGGAACGAAAGGCGCTGAGGGAGTCGCAGGGCTTCTACTGAGCTCCTTGGGCGGGGTTGGATTTTGGGGGGGACGGGGCTTCGAGGAGTCGGGAACTTGGATGCTGAAACTGGGTATACCCCTATTTTCTGAGGAAGGAGGGTTTTGGCTGCCTGGCTGCATACCTGCTCGAGTGCCGGCCGCAACAAATCACTTCGAAGCCGAGAGACTTAGAGTTCCACCACCTTACCAACATTGTATATCACTGAGTGCTAATAGAACTGTACAACAACAATCTGCAAGCCTTCACCCAGGAGGTCAGACTCGCAGCTGTGTGATGGGGAACACCTCCAGAGAGCGAGCAGCAGGCCTCAGCCTTTGGCGAAGACAGCAGACCAGCGAGCTGTGCGCCCCTGGCCTATCTCCATGTTTGCGCCCCCCTTAGCCGCAGTGTTTGGAGTGCGGTGAGCCGGTCTAAAGCACAGAATGGTGTATAGCATGACTTCTCACGTCTTCATGATGGGCAGACCGAAGGGGCCACTGCTCAGCATGTGGCCTAGACTTCATGAGCTCTACGGAATGTGGTGAGCAGCCAAGATGACGATGTGCTGCTTAAGAGGCCAGGCTTTGTGACTATTGTCTCGCTGCTTTGTGTATCTCTGACCGATGAGGCAGGGCCGACAGAGTGCTTGAGATCCTGAGGCAGCAGCTTCCATGCCGCCGATACTCGTCAGCTGGTGACTCAAAATTTGATCCCTTGGCTTCCAATGCAGGCGAACCCAACACAGTGGGTCATGGGAATCTCACTACACCCCCATTCGTAAAGGTTAGCGCGAAAGACCGAGAGATCGTTGTCCCAGGGAAATGGTTCAACATAAGCATATGTAAAATTGGTTTTCGCTTGTTATGTACATACATTCTGCCCTTAACTTGGCGGAACTGATTGAATTTTTAATTTTTTTCTCCTTCTACATACCTTTCTTTTTTTTATGTTTTTGTTTTTACCTCCAGGAGGTGTACAAATGGACCGTCGCGGAAGGACTGTGCGCCCCGGGCCGCGTGGTCACTTTTAAAAGCCTCCGCGGAGAGCGGGGAGCCGGCTCACCTATCACCTGTTCTATACTTGCACCGACTTACGTACGCCACTCCGCGCGCGCCGAGTCGACGTATTCCTCGCATTCATGATTGCCCTACACGTCGTGTGATCCCCAATCGGGTATCATCTATTGTTCCTTGTCAATCGCGTAGGTAGGTTTGATATGTGGGTGGTTTCCGCGTCCACACATGCAGCTCTTCCTTTTTTCCCTCTTCTGCCACAATCGTCGGCCACCCCGACCCTCCACCCCCTGATATCATGGAAGCCTAATTTTTTGTGTCTCCCCCTCCCTCAAACGGTGACATAGCGGTTGATCTGGAAAACGGCAAAATACGTCGCCCTCGTCATCCACAGCTGCAAAGACAGTGGTGTCTGACGATGCCCAGGTCTGCCTTACCTCTGCCTTGCCTTGGCTGCCGTGGATGGTTCCAGTTTCCGACGGACTGGCGCAACAAACAATCCTGGACGCCTCTCGTGGCACACACCACACCCACACTCTGGGGTCAGCCATGTGGAGGAGGGAGATTATGATTATTGTTGTTATTAATTTTGGGATAGGAAGCTTTGGAACCAAAAGTTTATTCCCAATTCACACCCGCGCCGCAAATTTACCACGCGGTCTTGTGCCGCCTAGATGTTCCCCCACCCCCACCGACGGAGCTGCCTAGTGGTCGGACCCATTTCTGAGCGCCGAGAGCAAGAAACACGGGCGGTGCTCGGAGCTCCGAGCGGCCGCTTGGCTTGTCTATCTGTCCTTTGACTCCTTTCCATCCTCCCCTTCAACCACTCTCGGCCTGGCCCAGGGCAGCCATCAGTGTCTAACCATATTTTGAATCGCCCAGTCTTCCCAATTCTCCCAAACCCCTGTGATCATCAGCATGGTCCCTCATTTGCGCATTTCCTGGCTGGTTTTGCTTTTTGCTCTCCCTATACCCCCGCATGTGCTAATCAGCAGCCCATAGGCCCCCTCCCTTCCCCTGACTTCCTTGATACGCAAGCCTCAATGTTGCATCTCTCCGATGAGTCACATTCGTGCTGCCATTTGAGAGGGGGAGTATCTCTCGTCCGTTTTATGTCACGCTGCCACATTCTCATCCAAGGCCCCGTTCCCCTCGGGCTAGTTGCACGCCCCGGGACAGCTTCAGAGTGAGAAGGTCCAACCCGTCTCACCGCACGACTCCTCATTGCCTGTCACACACGTCATGCGGCGTGCCAAATGTGATATGCGTTTCCGTGACCAAACAGTCCTCCTCTCAATCTTTCTGGCTGGGCTCGTTGAATGGCAGAGTATCCCTACTCGGCTAAATACGAGGCTGGTCCCTAACCTCGACTGGGTTGGTTTCTCGGCCGAACCCCTTGAGGCTCTTCATGTCGGGTCCCCTCACTAGACAGATCGCAGAGCCTTGTCTAAGTATCCCTAGCAGGGGCCGAAGACATTGATGTGTTCGGCAATTTCGCGCCCGTGGAATATAGGAGAGAACGGTAGTGCTGACTTTGTTGCGGCTGATAGCTAACGATCCTCATCGGTGCCTCTTGGGATGCTGACCAACGGGCTTTGGGTAAAGGATCCGGGTCTCACGAACCGGGTGAGGGATCCTAACCGTGCTCAATTAACGTGGACACCAGGCACCGGGCACCAAGATATACAGCCGCGGGATGGCGTTCATACATCCATGCCTTATCCAACCCATTTCTTCCCTTGCTTGCCAGCTTGTCCACCCTCCAGTCTTCCTCAAGGAGGGTCGGGGAAGGGGAAGCAGGCAAGGGAACCTAGTAGTACTAATTGCCATCTTAGGCGGCATCCTGCGAGGTTGGTGGAGGACAGACGCTATGGTTGGACGTGATCCATGGCTGTCTAATCTCTTGTGGGCATATCCCGCGTTGGGTAGGGTGGCTGCTAAACTCACCAAAAAGGGCCGTGGTCGCGCCGTTGATATGCCCTCAGTGGCCAATATTAGAACTCCTCCGGTCCCCACGGTCCCGGGCGTCCGGGTACGGGAGCCGTGGCTTGGCTTTCATGTTCCCTCGGCACGGCGTCCGGGCCAACCCATTTCCATTTTGCCCATGCAATTCCTCTCTTGCCCCTTCGGTAAGGGAAAGGAGGCTTGCTAGCACAGCCTCAGCACCCCATAATCCGTACGACAGAGACAACCCCAGGTGGTAGTTGGGGTGGTGGCTGCTGCTCAGCAGAGCCCCACCGCTACCAAAAGTGTAGTCTTTCGTAGCCATACGCAGTACATGCGTCACGATTTCGTGTGACGGCACGTGTTAGCAGTTAGTAGCACAGCCCATCATAGTTGGTTATGGCACCAGTCATGCCCATACTAGCGAATGGCCCATCGAGCCAAATTCTACCCTCGAGAGGCCTTATTAGGTCGTTTGAACTCGCAAGCATATGCGTAACTAGTAGTCGTAGGCTGAGCTACTGAACACATGCCTCGGAACCCTCCACAGAAAAAGCAACAATTTTGTTAGGTTTTGCGGGCCGGAGGAAGGGCTTTCCCTATCCCATGTCTGCTGTATTCTTTTTTCTCGTTTGATTCCTCCCAAAAATTCTGTTACTTGGCTGTGTCGCTGAATTGGGACTTATGCCGCGACATCTAGCCAGCTAAGCGGTATCGAAGTAGCAACTAAGAGGCTAGAGCTGTAAGTTCACTAAATCATTTCAGCTTGGTACCGTTACGATCCGTAGTTCCATGATAATCATATCAACTACGGTTCTCAATCCATCAATCCTCTCATTGACACTGTGAAACGTGGCATCCAGCAATAAACCTAGGGTCCCAAGCCATGGGTTCTGCCAGAAGAAGTGCAGCTCTCAGGACTGAGGGTCACAGTAGTAATATGTGAGTATTTACGCTGTAATCAGGACGGCTCGGAGAGTCACTGAGACCCTGGAACTGAGCAGTTCTGTGTCAACTTTTGGACATAGAAGCCAAAGGGAGGCTCTCGATAAATGAGACCCGACATGATGTTCGACTGCGAGCAATATCTGATAGGATCTGCCCCAGCCACGAATAAAAGATAAGACGAAAGAATTTTTCCAATCCTATCTTCGTATAGGTACCTACTCCGTACCTACTTGATATGAGGAATCGGTGGGTTCGTAGGATGCCCTGAGCTTGCCTTCAAGTTGCTTAACCTCCCACCAAGCTTGGTGGATATGTGGTGGTGTCTAAACAGTGGTCGACGACACTCTCGTATCAATCCCTGGGCGATGCGTCACAGCACCCACTCACAGGGCGGGAGGGACAGATCAGAACAGGCTCATCCTAGGTAGTAATCCTACCCCTGGATACTGCTACCGACCAAGCCGGAGGCAGGCAGGGAATATTGGGCTAGCACGTGGATAGAACGTACCTGAACAACAAACACCAGCCTCTAAAGACACAAGCTTTCAGGCTACGGGAAATCAATTGAGTATGTCTCCTAGCAGGGGCCCTCAAAAAACGAGGATTCCGAAAGGACCGCAGGTCGCTAGCGCTACAGCAGGTCATCAGAACTTCTTTCCCACACGGCACACCGTGACTGTTCGTTCAATACTTTTATTTATTTATCTCAGGGCCTACCCGACCTGGCTGACCTACGCGCCAGTCTGAAAATACGTCAGACGTCACGCGCACATACATAGGTAAGGTGACTGGCAACCAACCTTAGGCTTTCAGTGGGGGATCCCTAAATAGAGTGTAACTTGGCTACGCATGCACCCACGTATCCCACCACAATGGGTCACCTTTCATCTCCCTAGGTCCTCAGGATGATTCATACTTCGAAACCTCAATATGCAGGCTGCAGTCATTTCAGCCTTCAGCTAACCTGTTTGTGGCACTACCCCATCGTACTGTGGTATCCGTACATTCCAAGTGCCCATGCATCTTTTACGCAGTACTCCCTCCTGTATCCACACTACTAGGTTGTCTGTCGCACAGGGCCGGCCAGGGCTGCTAGGGCTGCCATGACTATCACTACCCGTAGATAATTCCCATGAATTTCCGAACCCCGCGAATTAGAACGGGGGATGATGGTTGGCCACAACAATGGATGGATGGAAAGGCATCAGTCGGGAGAAGTCGCTTTCTTGACGGATCGGGATCCCAAACCCCTAGAAGATTCGGAGTCATTTCTGCGTTCTTTGGATGCCACCAGATGGATGCGATTGCGTCGTAACTTGCTGCTGGCGACGAAAACACCATACCACCACGAATGGCTGACGGCACATCCAGGGTCGACCCAACTCCAATATCCAAGAATATTCCGCGTTACTTACTTCTTCATAGTCCCAACGATTGGCCTTTGTAACATAGACCGTATCTCGGATTTGACTCCAGTGTCCTTGGCCACAGTGGAGAGGTTCAGCTCGTCACCATCAATAGGTATGTCTCCTGGCAGGCAGACCCATTGCTACTGTGGAAAAGAGGCTGTCCAGGAACGATTGGCACCTGTGATCGCAAGCCGCATCCCAGACATCAAAATCCAGACCGGGGTCTCCCCTGCCTTACCGTACCTTCATAGTGCATATCTAGTAGTACGTAGTAGGTATGCCACATAAAGGTGGGTGGCGCTTCGTTCAGGCTCTTCCCAGGTGCTGTACGGTTGGTAAGGAAGGTAGGTGCTCGTGCTCCCTCCTCTCCTAGCATCCTTTCCACAGTACGTATTGTGTTCCTTTCCACTCTGGGAAACATTTCCACCCTTTGTACCTTTCTCGTCGTGTCGACCGCCATGGCTTTTCTCCCGCTCTACGGCTTCCCCCGACACCGTTTAGGCTAGCAACAACCCCTGCCCACCGTTAGGTTCCTTCTAGGCAGACACCCCCTCCTCTCCAGCCCTCCACCGCCTTGCATCTTAGCCAAGACCAGCCTTCGTTCTGGCTCCCGTGGCCCCTCTCATGAGGTACGCGCAAAGGACGAGGGTCCTCGACCCCGGATCCCTTATCCTGAGGCCCTTAGCTCTGTCCGTCATAGTAGTGGCATCGCAAGCCTGCCTGATCCTGTGAAGTCACTTATTCACACGGCCACCAAGATACCCCGGCCACAACCATCACGCCAATGATGCCAAAACATTAATATCCCCCGCGCTACCCCCCATCACCACTCCCACTTGGATGTATGAACACACCCCACCTTCCAATGCTATCACCCTCTACGTTCGGCCTTGCCCGTCACAGGATCGAACGTCTGTTTTCGTTTCATCGCCGACCAACAACCTCCACAGGCGTCGCCCTTCCCTGGCTTAGCCCTGCCGTTCTCCTCTAGTCGGCATCCACAGCCAGCCGAGTGCGTTGTGGTATATTCAGGAGGTACGCTCCTTCGGACCAGGAGTCTCCAGCCCTGTTACTGCTGTCTCTCAGCTCGCCGAGGTCTTTTTGGTGTATTTAAAGACACTTCCTCGAACTCTTCTCCTGAGGGCAATCAAGGGGCCTCGATCAGCAACACCCTCCCAATCTAAGCCATCGAGGTCTTTCAGGACTATTATCGAGGCGTGTCCTTCTTTCCAAGGCTGCCAGCTGCTTCAGAGGACTCAGGAGAACTCTTGGGACTCGTGAGCTTCATCTCTCCCCCTCAGTCTCCTTATCTTAGATGTCATCAAACCAACACTCTGAAGACGTTGAATCCGCGGCGAAGCAACCCCCAGAGGCGCAAAACGACCCAGAAGACGGGCAGCAGACGCCTACCCAAGCCAAACACCAACCCGCTCCTACAAAAAGCCCCCCAAAGATCTCCAAGGGCAAGCGTCGGCAAAGCAAGACAGAACAGTCCGGTTCAGACACAGAAACCGAGGGCAAGAAGATGTCATCCCGCTCGAGCAACCAACACTCTTCGTCCAGCTCCAAGAAGCATGGCTCTTCGTCCAAATCGAAGGCCATGAAGTCGGATGACTGGGCCGAAGTAACAGACCCTGAAGAGAGGCGGCGTATCCAGAACAGGATTGCCCAACGCAAGTTTCGTACGCATTCCCACATACCCAAAGTTTACCAGGCACTTTGTTTCTCTCATTGAATCTGGGCCCATTACTTATCGTTAAATCCCACGTAGGGGACAGAGCACGGGAACAGAAGGAAAAGAACGAGAGAGACCAACGAAACCGAGAACATGCGGGGAGCAGCTACAAATCCCCCCAAGCAAGCGATATGGGAGTGGAAGAAGATCTTTCGGCGCTCTCTGGGCTGCCCTGGGGAGGCATGAACATGCGGTACGTTGTAGAGCGTGGCCATGACAGTGGCAGTCACGGCAGCCGCAGGGCCTCGGAACAGGTCTACGGCGGCGAGCCACAGTACCTCAGTCCATACGACCCCAACTACCAGGGCAGCAGCGGCGGAGAGGAGCTCTACTACGAAGGCGAGCAGCTATACTACGACTTCGACCCCAGCGGAGGCACCGCCCAGTGAAAGGGGCCTGCCAGCGGAACAGAACGTAAGTGACCAGGTGTGACTGGAGACTGACATTGAGATCATGATTGTGGCCAAGTACTGACCAGACTACAGTTCGTGGGCTGCCGTTGGCATCATGATGACTACCCAGCAGTCAGATTACTTGACGGTGGCGCTGCTATTCGTATGAGATACCCGACACCCACGCAGAATACACCGGCAGCACCACCGTCCAAGCCCCCAGAGGGCCGCCGAGAATTTTTCCTCCCTTTTTTCTTCCTTTTTCTTCTTTCTTGTTCAGGGACAACCTGGGGTAACATGCGGGATACATTTTCACGGAATGGTTTGGCGTGGACATTGGGAAAGGCTAAGGCATGGCATGACATACGACTCACATCAATCTAGAGTCCTAGACGGTATTCTCTGTTAGACATTTTCCCCGTCTTCTTGCATCTTCTCATCCTCCTCCCACCTCAGCTGACAGGATATTGAACACTCCTGTTTTCGTTTTGCATAATACCCGATATTCTGTGTTCGAGTATCTTTTGTTTCTTCTTTCTGCTTCTGGGCACCCTCCCCGGCTGACTCACCCGGTCATGGTGCCTCAAATCTTCGGTTATTTCTTTCCATTTCAGCGCCAAGGGCAATGCAGGCGGCCACGAGGAGGACGCGGCACGGCGGCACTGATGATAAGGGGCCAATCACAACTCTGTTTATTTAGATAGTTACATCATTACTCTGTACGACCTCGAAGTCAGGCACAGATGTCAAATTGACTCTCATTCTCGCCTCCAAAAAAAAATACTGCTTTGGGAATGTCTTGCCCGAGGCTCCCACCCGGGGTTTCCAGGCTGGTCAGAGGCCCACGTCACGTCTGGTTAAGTTTCGATATGAGGCCAATGCAACACTGCCCTTGATGCTCAGGCAGACGTATACTTACTACAAGGTATCAGGAGACAGACACTCTGTCTGCAGACTACCTGCGTACTGAGGTGGGTATCTGCAATTTGGTACTTACGTAGTAGAGTGTTACTAATGTAGTATATAGAAAGCAGAACACGAAATCTTGGCGAGTGCCTGACCGGAATGGACACGGAGCGTGGATGCCTGGAATTCGACGCATACCACGCAACAGATTTAGGCACGTCTACCCCATCCACCATGCATGCACACACGAACCCAATCAGGGGCACCATGGTCTGCGCGATCTCCGCACAAACGGGGCTCATAGAAGCTTCAGGAAGAGATGCGTATAACAATTCGATATGTCGACAAAAATGGCCTGCCGTCCATCTCGCCAAATCAGTGGCTTGCAGAAGGGCGTAGGCACCAGACCGCCCACACTGGTGCAGGTAGGAAGCCATGTTGCATATGCAGCCTGAGGTACTAAGACAAAAGGCCCACAATTGGGTCGCACAGCGAACGGGAACTGCTGCCAGCCTGCAGCAGCCTCCATGTGATACTTCATGCTCAAGGCAGACGCGCCGGACCAAAAGTCAGCGAAGTCCGCGAGTCCGCGTCCGTGGGACACGGAGTTCGCTCACACGCGAGATCCCGTGAGGACGTGACAAGCCTGAGAGTCTGGACACAACGGAACCTGGGAGGTCGCTTTCGTTTCATGCCGACCGTTTCAAGGCCAACCAGCTGGAAATTGGATGCCTTGATATCGCACGGCCACTGCATCTTCTCATTCTTCCGGCCCTTGGGTATTCATTGACTCCACACCTCATTACAATGACAGCAGAGACTCTAGTTAGTCCAACACCGCGCAAGCTGGACCCCGCCGATCAGACAAGAAATAGCAGGCTGCCGCGACCATGGATTCCACAATCTAAGGCAATCCGCGATACTACTGACATCGCCGACAAGAATTGGGCCGTCGCAGACGAATTCGAACCAGGACCCTTCCCCCCCCCCTTTTTTTTTTGCCGGCTCAGGCAACTCAGCTTGGCCACCGAGCTCTCGATCCAGGAGACCACTCCTTTACTGGACCCGTAGGTGAATGGGGATAACAGCCAGCCGCAGCTACAAACCGAAATAATGCGTTGGAAATAATAGGTAGCTCGGACCAGGGAGCCGTGTTGCATCATCTATTCAAGCTTGATCTATCCACACCCCTAACAGCAATGTCGCCGTCTCTCGTTTACCGTTTCGGGCAATTTTGGGGTGACTGGGTCAAGAGCGGTGAGACAGTTGTGCACTGTGCAACAGAACAGTTAGAAACTGTGGGAAACTTGGCGCCTGTAGCTGGTGCTAGGGTATCCAGTCGAGGCGCGAGGGGGGTAACCTAATCTTATACTGACACCCCACATGACACTTCGGCCCATCTTGACCGCCCGGCAGAATCCCAACCTTTTTTTCTGCCGTGCAAGCTCGATCGAGAAAGAAAAAAAGGGCCCCGCCTTCAGCAAGTGCCCTACGTACAATTCCCAAGGTCAATTGTCCAATGAAGCAGAGACCGAACCGGGTAGCAGCTGTTACTCCTATCAGTCGATAGACGCAGGCAAGATGGATGCTCCCAAAGAGTCTGGCGATGGCCCCTGGATCAAGCAGGACCTAGCTAGGCTAAAGACGGAGGCTGCATATAAAGGTTAGTTATTCTGAGCCCAGGTGTCGGCTTCGCCATGCTCCTTCCGCCTTACTACACCAAACTTCGCACCAACTCAACGGCTACCACACCCCGATCCAACCATGGGAATTCCTTCCTCTTTGCCACTTCTACCCACTAGATCGATCTGTGGGAATTTCCAATTATATATCTAGCCCCCAAAAAGTCCCCCACTCCCCCCGGGCCGGCAAATCTATAGAAAGACCCAATTGGCGAAACCAGATGGAGACTCCGTGATGCTGATTAGCCACACCCACACCACAATGCAGAGGCCAAGCTCAGGCGGCAGCAGGAGCAGCGAGAGTTGCGGGCGGCCGCCCGCAAGGAGAAGCGGCACCTGAAATCGGAGGCGAAGCAGGCCCGCAAGCTGAACATCAAGAGGGCGGGCAAGTGGAACGAGGACCGCAGGGCTGAGGACAAGCTCAAGAAAATCGCCAACAGGCCGCACAAGGCGGAGAAACGCCTACGCCGCATGGGCCTCCGCGCCGACAAGCTGAAGGTCCAGGCCCTCAAGCTCATGGCAGAGTCCGAGAAGGCGAGGGCCACATACGAGCTCTTGATGGAGAGGAAACGGGTTCGTCACCATTTTTCATATTTTTTTTGATACAGCTCGCTGTTTCGGTGGGCTGTACTACACATATTCCCACCTGCTGACCTCAAGTTGTTCCTGCCATGTAGAAAGAAGAAGGGGAGAAGAACAAGCCCGCAGAAGACCTCAAGAAGGAGATCAAGGCGCTTGACCAAGGGGAGTACATGAAGATAGAGGATGATGCCGACAAGGAGACTACAACCAATGGTCACGCGAGCGATGGTGATGACACGTCTAGCGACGGTGACGCCTCGAGCGAGGACGATTTGGAGGTCGAGGTCAAGCCCGAACCCGTGGCTGAGACCGAAACCACTAGGAAGTCTGCCAACGAGCACGTGTCCGAGAGCACAAGCAAGAAAGATAAGAAAGACAGGAAGGACAAGAAGGACAGGAAGGACAAGACGGACAAGAAGAAGACCAAGCAAAGGCACGATGAGTGCGAAGCTGAAGAGTCCGAGCCAGCCAAGCCAGAGGTAGACGAGCAGCAAGCAAAGAAAGAGCGCAGGACCGAGAAAAAGCGGAAGAGGGAGTCGGAGGCCGCCGGCGCCGCCGAGGAGGATGAGCAGCAGTCGAAGAAGAAGTCTAAGAAGTCGAAGAGGTCAAAGAAGGATGCCGAGAAGTACGGCAACGATGCCTCCACCGCTGTCCCAACAACCGCTCAACAAGACACCCTTGCTGACGCTTCTGAGCAGTGGAACGTCGGCGGACTAGAGGGCGGCTCGGCGCGACAGGACAAGTTCATGAGGCTGCTGGGTGGAAAGAAGAAGCAGGCCACAGGCAGCGATGCGGGAACCGGGGTTGTCTTGTCATCGAAACCACGACAGAAGCTTGATATGGATCGCTTTGGTCGTGATCTCGAGAGGCAGTTTGAATATGGGACGAAGCTGAAGAACGAGGCGCGCGGACAGAAAAGGGGCCTCGGGGCATGAGAGATGTCGCTTGCCGGCTCCCATAGGCACTGACAGCAACTGAACGTCATGGGAGTACACTTTTGCTATCGCATTTTCATCAGGGGCTCAAGGAGTTATTACCCAGCACTTTTGATATTGTGAGCACTCGAGGAGACTAAACTGGGGAGGCCGGAGTAAGAGAAAAAAGTAGCTTTAAAACAGATAAGAAAACCTAAGACAAAAAAAATCCTCAAGACTTCATTGGAACTTTTACCGAAGGATTCATCAAATTGCTTAAGTATCTTGAAAAGGACACAGGGTGGCTCTTTTGATGACATAGGACATGAGAAGCATTTTCACCAAACTGGAACTGATGAATACCAGACTGAGCCTTTAACGCCGACCAGAAAACATGAACTCTACACGTAGCATAGCTCGAACAAGAGATTAAAAATGATTTGGAGATTCTAAGCCTTCCGGGAAGAGAAAGAGGTGCCCGAGGATCCTAGCCCCATACACCGATGTCTGCTCCCACACAGCTACCCTGCCTGCATAAAGCCTGGTGTTGTTCAGGGAGTCGTGATATAGTCGTGATGAGTGGTGAAAAGAGAATGATATGTCACAGAAATGGAGCGACTCCTCCTGTACTATCCTCCCCTTCTCCACATGACGCGATTTCTTTGATAGGGTATAGAGAGTTTGTCGGAGACGAACTTTATGACAGAGGAGAGAGAAGAGTGATCGAAACGACGAAACGGGACCGACCCCCTCGATCGCGTCTTTAGTCGACGAAGAACCGCGAGAAAACCTCGAAAACAAGCCCTCCGAAGACGACGAAGCCGAGAAGACCTGGGATTTTTGCACGCCCTCTGTTAGCGGAATGGTGGCTCGTTTATCCTTTGTTGTCGCCACACAGCGCAACGCTGAAAAACACAACGCAGCATAGGGGAGGGGGGTTCGTCTTACCGAGCCAGACGGGCGAGATGGGCGACTTCTGCACCTCCTTGGTGCGCTGCTTGATTTCGCTCTCGGGCTTGCCGCGGCGGGCGTCCTGATCCTTCATGAACTTGGCGTTGCGTCGCCTCTGCTCTGGTGTTTGCGCCTGTCGAAGAGGAAAGGGATATCGAAGGTCAGCATCAGCATAGAGACTTGGGCGGCGGCTTCCCCTGCACTGTTGGAAATGCGAATTCCGAGCTATGCAATGGGGACTTGTACTGGGCCGTCCGAATAGTCAGGGACTTACCATCTTGGGTGTGTGTGGTTTGTAAGTGCGGTAGTGATGGTGGTGGTTTCAGCGGCGCCGGTGGCGATACTCGAGTAAATCGCAGGAAACGGAGTGGGAGAGGAATGTGGAAATATGCCACAGTCGCAATGGTTTCTAGGCGGCTTGAAAATTGATCTTTATAGCTCGTGTATATGACAAGCTAATTGACCAGAAGGAGGGCAGTGTTCGCAGAATCGGGACAGATCTCAGTGCTTCGACCTTCCACGAGGTTCCCGGGAAATCGTGAAGCCAGCTCTCCCCAAATCGAGGCTCCTCTTTTGAACCTTTTGAACATGTGTCGTCGCTGCTGTACCCCTGTTCAACCCCCGGCAGGGCTGACCTGGCTGCGGGGAAGGCACACGCCACAGTCAGGGGTCCATCAGCGTGAGCTCAGGATCTGACGGGGCCAATTAGAATTTGAGACGACTGCAGGGTGTTGGCCCACCAGTTTAAGCCACTCTAAAGCCACACGTCTCGGAAAGGTCCCAAGCGCATCAGCCGAACCGTATCAACGGCAAGCATCACTGGAGTGCAGGGCTACAAACTTAACTGCAATCGACGGTGCTCCTGAACAAGACAATACAAGCCATGATCTCCAGGACAGCCCTGGCCCTCCCGAGGGCGCCGCAGTGGGCACTCGCCTCATCCCTCCTGCGTCGAGTGCCCGCACAGCTCACCCAGCGACGCCTCAGCTCATCACAACAGCCGTCAAATCATGTGAGATGTCTTCACCCAGCCTCTCGGGCCGACGTACAGACCTGACCCATGACACCTCGTGCAGAAACAATTCTACAAGACCTTTGGCCGGCCAATTTTCAAGGTCGTCCTGTTGGCTGTGTTCACATATCAACTTGCATATTACGCGTGGAAGAGGCTGGAGCAGGACGAGATCATGGCGGATCGCCAGGGTAGGTGGTGGAGTTTATGAACTTGCTTCTCCCTCTTATAGCTTCACACTCCTCTGTGTGTGCTAAGACGCTGGGAGCAAAACGCTACATGCATGAGAGCACCCCCTCGCTAACATTTTGATCCCACAGCCGAGATCTCAGAGCTTGAGGCCAAGGTGGAGTCTCTCCAGCCGGCGAAAGCCTCAAAGTGATGGGACACGCCACAGCACCTAGCTCAGACGTGTGCGGATTGCCGCCGCAGATATAGAATTGACGGTGGCCAGGGATTAGCCGTCATTACCATGTCCACGGTCATCCCGAGCCGTGACCCTGCATGACCTTGGGTTGATGTTTGCCAGATTGGCGATCTCCCCGTGTCCATATACGGCTACAATCCTGCTAGGTCACTTTTAGATCCGCCATCATAGGCGTTTAGGAGATCACAGCTCACTCTTCATTGCTTCTGTGTCTGCGATTGGAAAGGATAAGGCACTCAAATGGAAGCGAGTAGCCTGGAAAGCACCTCAGAGGAGCCATAGGGGAATCACCTTTCGGCCACATGTAAACTACAATTCGACACAAGTTTGATACCCAATGGATCTCCCCCAGAGTGCCATCTCATCGTTAACTTAAGGTGAAGTGTGGGATTACAAGAATGGATGAACCTCCTGTCGCGTTTGTTGTTGTGGTGCCAGGGTCGCGTAGCAGAAGAAATACAGGGGGAAAAAGTGTTCATGATAGCCCAGGGGGGGCAATGCATCCATCATAACCAAAACGCCGTTGCCTCCCAAAACGACAAAGCCCTTCGCGCATGTCCGTGATTAAAACCCACCGACCTTGGTCCTTATATCTACAAAAGATGAAATCATTCAAGCACCGCCTTCTCTCATCGCACAAACAAATCCTTCGCAAACACAGCCTCCAGCAGCACTACCTCCTCCTCTCCCTCTTCCCTCTCCTCAGCAGAGGCGCCACCGCAGTCCCAAACAGACCCCCACCCCCTTTCCCCTCCCAACACGGCCGGGCCCCTCGTGTGGCCATGGCCTCGGCCCCTCGACACCACATCGGCGCGGCAAAACACCAAGCCCCCTACACCAACACGAGCGCGAGGGCGGCGGCGGCTACGGCGCCGACGAGGAACCCTGAGGACGGTCCCCGGCCGGCGAGTAGTCGCGGCGGCGCCGCCGAGACCTGGAAGTGGCCCGCGCCGGGGAAGTTGCAGAGGAAGCCGCCGCCGTCCGGGGCCGTCCCGTTGACGTGGTAGCTCTCCTTGAAGCCGTGCTTGGAGACCGCCGTGGGGCAGGAGAAGCCGAGCGCGGCCGGGCACGACTGGACGATGTCGAAGCACAGCCCTTCGCAGGGGAGCAGCTCCCTGTAGGGCCCCGGCTGGACCTCCGCGTCGATGCGCGGGCTCCTCGACGACAGGTGGGCGGCCGTCCGCTCAATCCCGGCCTTTTCCGCGTCCGAGAGCCTCCTGCCGTCTGGGAAGGGCGAGTCGATGTTGCGCGCGAACAGCCAGGGTTTGGCCGCCGTGCCGTTGCTGCTGCTGCTGCTGTTGTTGCTGTTGGCAGAGAAGAAGTCCTCGCACCGCGGGATCGTCACCAGGCAGAGCCAGTCCTTGTACGCCTTCTCGCAGTCGGAGCAGCCCCGCACGAGCGAGTAGCGCTGCGTCAACGACGTCTCGCACTGGACCTGCGCGAGCGCCTTCTTGAAGTTGCCGTACATCTCCCGCGCGTAGTCGTCGTAGAAGGCGGCCAGCACGGTGGCGTTCTTCCTGGTCGGGTTCGCCGGCACGGCATAGGCGACCTGGTCGCAGAAGGGGAGGGAGGAGAGGAGCTGGCAGTTATTCCCGCCGTCGGCTGTTTGTGTGCAAGGAATTTTGATCATGTCAGCGTTTTCGTTGCCCTCAGGTTTTGTGTGTGATAGGGGTAAGCGCATAAAAAGGGGACATAGTCCGATCACCCAGCCCGTCCTATATGTGCTCACCCTGCCTCGTGGTAAAGTCCGTCGACCGGAAGACCAGCCCCCCGCCGCCGACAGTGTTGCTCCTAGTCGCGGTGGCCAAGATGCCAACATAGGTCGTACTGGCATTGAGCCCGCTGAGGAAGAACTGCTGCTTAGGCATGTTGTCGCGCCCGCGCCTCGTCATGCTCGTCTGCACCAGGTTCGACAGCTTCCCGTTCTTAGTAGCCGCGATCTGGGCATAGTTCTGCAGGCCGCAGTACGAGTACCGCAGGCCGCTGATGGAGCGGTCTTTGTCACTGTGCGCGAACATGACGAAGGGCCTCCGCGCCATGATCTCATCGATGACGCGCGAGTCGTTGCTGGTGGAGAGCTCCCGAGTCACCAGCAATGCCGCCGAGGCGTCGCTGTCGACCCAGAACAGGTCTGGGTTGACCTGGTCTGTGAAGGAGTGGTACGACCCGTCCACCGACGCCGCCACCTCAAAGTTGTAGATGCCCGAGAAGGCGGTTGCCACGTTGGGCGCGGATATGCGGATGAAGACGTCCTCCGCCGTGCTGATGTTGACCATAACGGCGCCCTCCTTGAAGACGTGCCAGGTCGCGTTGCTCTTGTTGCCTCCTTCCGCCTCTCCCACACTAGGGTTCGTCGATGAGATGTACATGGTGAGCTGAGGTGGTTCCATGGTGGTCGTGTCCGCCACGGGCTGCGGCTGCATGCATGTGTTGGCCGAGATGTATACCGTCCTGGTCGCCTGCCTCCTCAGGACCTCGCGCCTTTCAACCTCGTCCTCACCCCCTGTCGCCACAGTACTCCTCTCGTCCACGATCGGGGACACCTGGGGCCCGCCGCCAAGGTCCCTCCGCAGATCCGAAGGTTCAGACGCCGCCGCCGCCGCCGCTCCCCCTAATATTGAAGCCTTCTCGAAAACGAACACTTGAGACGTCCCCGGCTCGACGTTCATGAGCTGCGGCACATTGTTGGAGAGGCCGGTCACCCCCGGCGGCGCCCTCCCAATTATACTCCTGTCAAACGGAGCGAACTCGGGCTCATAGCCCACTGCCCTCCGCTGCAGGCTCTCTTTGGGCCCGTAGAGTTCCAACGGGCCAGCGGGCCCATCGACTGCTAGGTTGCCACGTATCGAGGGTAGCGGAGCGAGGTTGCTGCTGATTTCTTGGGCTAGGGCAAGGTGTGGCGAGAAGAGGGAGAGGTAGAGGAGTATCAGCAAGCACGAGGCGAGGACAGAGGCCGCCAATCGCGACTGTAGAGGGCTGAGCTGCATCGCGAAGACATGCCCTTGTTGGGCAGTCAGTCGCTGGCTCCAATTGCTGAGCTTGAGGTTATATCGTGAGGCACCGTCGTGGAATCCTGCTTGCCTCCGGTCGGTAAGTTGGTCCGTCGTCTTTCGAACTCGCCGCTCGGGTGTCGGAAGTGGGTGGTCGCGACTCCAAAGGTGGGGGGGTTGCTTATCCGGGGAGGCAGTTGAGAATCTCGAGGTATGTACCTAGCGTATAGTATGGAGTCGATGCCCTCACTAATTCTCAAATCGTATAATATGAGGTTGCCTCAGATTGTAATCATACAAATCTCGATTAGAAATCTAGGCAAGATCGCGTACACAATCTTGTCGTCTGTTGTGTTCGAATGGGAACCAAGGCTCTTTCATCTAAAACGTAAAGGAGTGACGACTCTCGCTGGGTTTCACAGCTGAGGGAAGTCAACCGGTCTCGAATCAGGCACAGGGATGCTAGGTTGATCAATGCACAGCCCTGGCGGTTGGGCGGTTTGATAATGATCTTGTATCAGATACATTGTATTGGCTAACCATGTGGTGGCCTCTAGGGTACTGGGAACCTCTTTTTATTACGTTGGCCCCTGCGTCAGACTCGTACGCAAACTGGACAAGTGAGTGCACAAGCGGACAACTTGGCGGCCGGTCCTCCAAAATCCGACCGTCCAAAATCTTATCTTCTATGTAGCGTGGCAGCTCAAAGCACGAATCATTCTTTTAGGGCAGAGGATGACAGAAGAAAACTTGTACCATAGGCGGGACACTCACGTGACCTTATATCTCGTCTCTAGCTCTTACGAGTACGAGTACGTGTACTAGGTAACCTTCCTAACCTACCGAGGTGACCAGTTTCGTTTCACTTTCCTCTGCCACGAGAGCTGCTCGTGTGCGTACCGGGGCCAGTTGCCGCACCGATGAAAATGATTTGGTTCCAATGTTTCTCACGGGATGTACCTTTGATAGCCAGCGCCACAAATGGAGCCAAATTGAGACACAAAACTTAACACTATCCGTTCGTGAGACCCTGCAAGTCAACTTGACAGTCAAAAACACTTCGCACAACTATAATGTACACACGCAAACCCAGTCGTCAAAGTCAAAGCTGCTACCACCAGTGCATCAAGCCGCTAGAGCTATAATAACAGGAAAGCAGTCAATGATGACCTATCCCACCGAGATTACCCTCCCAGTGCCCCAGCCAGGTCCCTCCAGTTCCCACCCAGAATCCCCTTCCAACCGCCTCCCAATCCAACCCTTACCCGCCAGAGAGTAACAATAGACGTGATACCTACCCGAAGCAATAATTTGGTACCGGAACTGCTCTGTCGTGCATATGCCTTGTCGATGTTATTTAGCACAGATATACCCGAGCATGTGTAGTCAGGCGCTTGGGGTATTCGACAAAACTCCGGCGTGTCTGATGCCGTATGCCCCCAGGCCGCGATCATCTATCAGGGAGGCATGCGCCGCCCATGTACAGGGCATCTTTGTTTGCGGCAGTCGGTATATCATTTCCGGTGTGGTCTGCTTTAGTCCGCCTTGGCGAAGGAATCGGCCTTGGTGCGGAGGTTGCTGGCCGTGGGGCCGGAGCGCACGAAGTAACGCGACAGGGTCGGCTGGAGGAAAGAGCGGAAGATGATATCGGCTCCGCGGAAGGCCGGGAGGGACAGCCACAGGAGGAAGACGAACTTGAAGGTATAGTAGAAGGGGAACCAGTACACGACGCTAACGAGACTCTCAATGACGCTGCGCAAAAGATATGTCAGCAAGCCATTCAGCCCAAAGCCACTTCCCACATGTCACTTATCCGAATAGCCGGAAAGTCACGACAACGAGGTGAAAGTTTGCGTAAGTGAGATCCTTACGTGAAGAGGGCGAACACAACCCAGTACTAGGTGAATGTAAAGTTAGCTTCGATTGCTTGCCCCAAGCCCATGGAAATGGAGCACACTTACGGTGAGCCACTGGGTGTCGTCGTGGGTGCTCGAGGTGAAGAGCGCCTCCAGTGAGTAGTAACCGGGGATGGCAAAGCCGGCGATGTTGGTCAGGAGTTGACCGCCGAGGTTGAACACGATCAGGAAGAAGTACAGGACGACAAGCCCGATGACCGCATATGCCTTGGGGACCGACGTGGTCCGCTCGAGGTTGTTCAAGGCGGGGTATTTGGACAGCTGGAGGAGGAGCGCATCAGCGCGTTAGGACGGTTTCGGCTCAAACGGATATCATATTTGCAGACCGCGCGGCTCGGGCCAGTCCATCGGGAGGAGAGGAAGCTTAAGGAGGATAAAGACTGACCTCCCGATCGAGCTGGGTCACATAGTGCTGGACGCGATCCTGGGGGGAAGACATGTTGGCCACGGATGGGATTATGAGGCAGATAAAGCTACGACAGAGCTAATAGGCGGCTGATAAGGAGAGCTGCGAAGCTATTCTCGGCGGTGGTGTATGCTGGGCTTAAGGGGACGAGCGAGGTTTTGAGACGGTCTGTGTTTGCAGAAGAGGTGCAGATACTAGGCAACAAAAGCGTGAATACAGTTTGGTTTTGATGTGCGAAAAGTAGTGATGATCAACTTGTGATTGTGTGTGGGCGGGAGAGTGGATGACGATACGTGTTACTGGATTGGCAAGTTGGAAAGCTTGTGCTTGTCCATGGCGCAATGATCCGGGGGCCCACAGCTGTGACGTGGGTCAGAGCCCGAAACAAGAAGGGGTTGCTGCCTCAAAGTTCGGGCTGTTAAGGCAGCGACAATTGCTGAGTAATGGATGGAAGGTAGCTTCTGTTAGTGGGGCATGAGCATTGCAAGCCCTGATGAAAAGTTGTTGTTTTGAGATTTTGAGTCACGTGACATTATGGACGTATGCCCCACCCTAAATCGATGGCTGGGAGGCTGGATTGCGAGCGGTGGTCTCTGGGGAGACTGATTGCCTGCCTCCCAAAAACAACAAAACAACGATCGCCCACATCACCCACCACTAACGAAGGAGGGTTCGTAGGGTTTACTTCTCGAACATACCTATTCCCCCCGCCACGCAGCCTGCTTTGCTTCATGGGTTTTCGAGTCTTGCTTCGTGCCTTTCGCTATTAAATCAATCATTCTTTTATCTTTCAGCGCGACATCGACATCGACGTTCCAGTTCATGTTTCGCTTAGAGCGGTCCAAGTTGAATTTGTTGTACTAGTAAACACGAGAGGTTTTTGTCAACAACAAATCATCTTAGCCAGTTTTATGAACGCACAAGGTCCGACTTCATCTCCATTGAACAGTATATTGCTTCTGAGTATTTAGCGACTTGCGTTTTTTTGGGGTTTTTTGGTTTCCTGGCTGTACTTACTAACAGATTGCGCTACAGATCCATCGCACACGATGGCGACGGCTCCCGGGGCCAAGTCAAGGAAACGGACGCAGTCGAGGGCGTCGACAGCTTCAATTCACAGCGTCACAACACAGTCAAACCTGGACCACTCGTTTGGGGATGCCCAGGCTGTGTATTCCGCCCAATGGCTTGCCAGCGAGCGCGCGCAACACAACCACAAGGAGCTCGCGCCGGCGCCCCCTGCAATAGCGCAGATGGCGCAGATGGCGCCTGAGGATTTAATACTGCAGGCCGCATCCCACCTGCAGTCGAGCCGGGAATTCTCAATGGACGCTTCAATTAACAGCTCCCTCGGGCACTCAGTCTCGTTCCACCAACACCCCAGTATGGCGCAACAGCAGCTCTCGGCCGAGGGTCTTGCCAGCGTCAACAGCAGCTTCCTCGATGGCGACAGCCAGCTGATGGACCGCGAAGGCAACGAGGATGGGGATTCGATTGTCGGGGCCACAGGGGCGGCAAAGACGTCTCGATCGAGTGCAAACAATGAGCTGGAGATGCGACAGTTGTTTTCGCAACATAAACACCGGACTCTGCAGGATGTCGCCGAGGAGTTGCATGGCAATGAGCGAGGACCACATTCCGAAAGGACGCGTCAAGTTTTCGCAATGCTCTGGTACGCCCTCCCCTCTATGGGCTTACACCGGGCCAGCAGAGCCGGCCATGGTAGACTTACCGATGATGTCTTTGTTTCGCTGACCGACATTCTTGCCACGCCACAGGATCAACCAAGTCTGCACGAAGGGGAAGGGGTCAGTTCCCCGTGGTCGGGTATATGCCAACTACGCATCCCGCTGCGCGACGGAACGAATAACAGTCCTCAACCCTGCGAGCTTTGGGAAGCTCGTACGTGTTCTTTTCCCTGGGCTCAAGACGAGGCGGCTGGGTGTTCGTGGAGAGTCCAAGTATCACTACGTCAACTTCTCTTTGATAGAGGAGCAGCCTGAACTGAAGGATATGCCAGCTCAGCCTCTGCCCCTGGTGGAAAGCACAACCATAGCCCAAAGTTTCAAGTATGTGTCATTCCACCCAATTCACGCCAAGCCCTCCCCTGGCTGGGAGCTAATACATCTATTCCACCTACCAGCACGGTCCCGAGCAGGTCTGCATCCGTCCGGCCGGAACGGGCTGCACTGCCATCTCCAGATATCCAACAGGAACCAGCAGGGTCTCGACCGGTGCGAAGCCACGAATACTCTCACAGTCTGTACAATCAGCCCATGGTCTCGACCATCGAAGAACTCAACTCGACGACAAGCAAAACCGTGCTCAAGCTTGACCTATCCCCTGACACTGGCGCGCCCTTCCAGCAGTCGGACCCTCTCTTATTGCCACGAATCGAGCCCTTCCTCCCGGCTGGGACAGACGCTGATGCGGCAAAATCCCTGGCAGCTCTGTACCGGTCACACTGCACGTCCCTCGTCGAGTGCATACGCTATTGCAAGGAGAAGACCTTCTTCCACCTGTTCACGTCGTTCCAAGGCACGCTCACTATGCCTGTCCAGAAGCTCTTTGGGAACTCTGCCATCGCGCCTTGGATCGAGGAGTGCGACTTCGTGCTCTACCAGCGCATGATGCGCATCCTGTCGGGCCTGACCCTTCAGGTACTGCCCAAGTCCGTTTTGGACACCCTCCGGAACATCTCAGAGCGACTAGTAAGACACATCCAGGAGTCGTTCCAGGGCCAGCCGCAGCATGTCATCCGAGCCAAGGAGGCGCCAGCAACCATCTTCGCCGGGATTTTGGACAGGTTACTCAGGGTCAACCTGACGGCGCACGCTGCAGCCAACATGCTTATGAATCCGGTAAATCGCGACCAGATGTATCTGGACTGGATCACGACTGTGCGGACGCGCAAGGTGGCGGAGAGCCTTCCGACACGGGCCATGGACGATGTTGTCAACCTGCTCTTCTCGGAGCTCAAGCATTTGCTGGACCCTGTAGACGTCCCATGGGAGCTTGAGACACTCACACTCCACGGAGAGTGGGCCACCCGCAACGGGGACCAGCCTCAAGCAGAACTGTCTGAGGATGCTGCAGCGTGCAACATCCTCGACCGCTGGGTTGCCTTCCTACAGTCCCTCCCCCAGCGGTTTCCATACGCGTCCCACACCGACATCGTGTGGTGCGTCCACGAGCTCGGCACAGCGGTCATGAGGGACCTGACCATCTCACAGGGCAAGAGTTTCGGCTCTTGGTGGGTCACCAAGTGCTGGATCGACGAGATGATGTCGTTCCTGGCCGAGCAGGGCGGGTTTCTCAAGATGAAGACGGCACACGGGAGCAGCCTGGCGGGAACAACTGCCAAGAAGCAGTTGACGAGCGGGGAAGTCAGCCAACCCGGGTCTCGCTATAGCAGCGCCAGCGACGAGTTCAACCTGTCACACATGTCGCAGTCACACTCACAACCCGATAGAGCCCCCTTCCCAACGGCGAACTCGACTGCCACGCCGGCGGCTAACAACCAGGAGGACTCGACGGGGATGAATCACGACGACAGCGGGATAGGGATTCGCACCCCTGATGAGGACTACCCGATGGAGAAGTTCTCGTTCCCATCTGCAGACACCAGCCAGGGGCTAATGGACGGAACTGATCTCCAAGTGCCGGACGGACTCCCGGCACTCGTGTAGTCGCTCCTATCACTGTCAAAACACACCAACATCACTTTGATCCTCTACACGCGCATACACAAATTCTCGCACGTACCCTCTCTCTCTCTCTCTCTCTCCCTCTCTTCTCTTTCTCCCTCCGCCTCTTTTTCTCTATTCCTCTCTTTTGGCGTGTGTTGTTTTACTAGCTTTTCGGATACACATGTGGTGTTCTTCATGACGAGTACGAAGAGATGATGCTTTACGATGCAGATCTTATTTTGTGGAAGCCAAATGGAAACAGGGACTGGCGCACCCTGGTGGCAGTGGAAGCTTGGTAGGCGGCGGGGATTTAGGATTGCTTTGTTCTTCCTTGTTCTTCTTCTTCTTTTGCTATCTTGTGTTTCAACCAAATACTTTTTTCTGGCTTTGGCGTACCCCCCCGAGTTCGCATATTCTCGGGGTCGACTTGGGTTTCTTTCAATTCTTCGGGTCGTGCTTGAGCGTTAGTGTGTCAACAAATCACAATATTCTTGTCGTTGTCCGGTGGCTCGACTTCTTTTGGGGCACCTAGGTATTCGTTAATTTTGGGGAGGGTCGCTATTAATGTTACTTCTGGACCGAACGCGTTGGTTGGCCTTTGCATTACTTTATCAGTCGCCATGTGTTCATGGATGCCCAGCCGTGTCCTGCTGCAAGGCATCTACCTAGACCATCTATCGCCTAGAACAAAAGGCTAAGGCCGAAGGCTGAGAGCAACATCACCATCGACCGCCACCTTCGTCTTGGTGGCCGGGGAGCTAACGTTAAAGTGGCTGGCGGTGGTGGCTTGTCGATCGTACAGTTCCGTTGACATGTGAACACCGAATCCTACCAAAGACTCACCCAGCCAATCCTCAAACAGTAGGATAATTCATCATTGAGAGGCTGCTTTTATGCAAGATTCAATCAGTTACTACCACAACGACCTAATAGCAAACCATTCATTCACACCGCTGAGACTGCCTACCTACCTAGCCAGGTAGACTACTGTGAGGACTAGCACAGGCTAAGGAATGTGGTAGGTTTGGGGCCGCTTGCCACCTGAAAGCTTTTGCTTTCCTGCATGGCCAGCCCACGCGGCCAGGCAGCCATCGCACTGACACTTGACTAACAAGGAGCCTCAGCCAAACGACGCAACACCAAGTCACTAACTGCCTGAATCTTCAAAACGATCCAACGGACGACGCCTATCGTCTAAGAAATATTTCGCTCAATTCCTGTAAATATAAGCTCCCATAAGTGCAGAAAGCAAACATGGTCAAAGAAGTCGAAGGAACTTTCAAGATCGGGGACCATAGCCTCCATACGAGGACCTGGCTCGTGAGTTGCTTCTTTGCCTCACTTTCCCCCAAAATGTCCTAACACACATGGCACGGATGGCATCAATCAAACATTCCCAAAACTAACCCAGGACCGCTTCGCACCACGAACAGCCCGACGGCGCCGTGAAGGCCAAGCTCATCTTTGTGCACGGCTTCTCGGACCATATGGGACTGTACAAGGACTTTGGCAACGCCCTGGCTGAGGCTGGAATCGCTGTCTACGGCTTCGACCAGCGAGGGTGGGGCAGGTCCGTGGTGAAGCCGGCAGATAGGGGCAAGACGGGCCCGACGGCGCGGGTGGTGGAGGACATCGCGGCCTTTGTGGCGCCGCACCTGCCGTCATCGTCATCGACGACCCCTCCCCCGCAGCCGCAGCTGCCCATCTTCATGATGGGCCACTCCATGGGCGGCGGCTCCCTCCTCTCCTTCGCCTCCTCGGCGGCGCACGCCGGCATCCTCGCCCAGGTCCGGGGCCTCCTCCTCGAGGCGCCCTTCCTGGGCTGGCCGGCCGGGGAGAACCCCTCGTGGCTCAAGGTGGCCGCGGGCCGGCTGGTGGGCCGCATTTTCCCCCACCGCCAGCTGATGCATCGGATCCCGCCCGAGAACCTGACGCGCGACGCCGAGACGGTGGCGCGACTCCGAGAGGACAAGCTCTGCCACGACCTGGGCACGCTCGAGGGCATGGCGGAGACGCTGGACCGGACGGAGGCGCTCTGCTCGGGCAAGATGGCGCTCCTCCCCGAGGTGAGGAGCCTCTGGCTGGGCCACGGGACCGAGGACCTGGGCACCAGCTACGACGCGTCCAAGAGGTGGTTCGAGAGCCGGGCGGGCGCGGTGTCGGACAGGACGTTCAAGACCTACGAGGGTTGGTTCCACCAGCTGCACGCCGAGCCCGGGAAGGAGGAGTTCTTTGCGGACGTCATCGGCTGGATCCTGGAGAGGGCCGGGGATGGGGCGGCTCAGAAGACGGAGGGCGCTGATGCTGCTGTGGTGGGCTCTGGATCCAAGGACGGCGCGGAGGCGGATGCTGCAGCTGCGACGGCACCGGCTGTGGCGGCGGCTGCGGCCCAGGACAAGCCCGACGCGAAACTGTGATGTCCTCGGAGGATACCCGATTGCTTACGGGAGGTCGTTCAGGATATTTCATTCATGTCATTCGCATGTTGGATAGGATAGCGACACGATGTGGCCAGGAAACCCAGACTACCTCGAGGCCACCGAAACAAGGGTCAGCAGACGAAGCCAAGTCTCAAGTATGTCCCCTATCTTCAGCTATGGTCTCACTTGCATTACAGGGTCATTCGATATGGGAAACCGACTTGTGTATCCGTACGTCCGTACAAAGTTCGCGCGTTTGATCCCTTCATGATTATGGCCGGTCACGGCGGCATGCTTCCTATCTCCCCGTCTTGGTCAACCGCTGAAGTTCAGGATCATCTCCACTAAGTGAAGCTTAATTTCCACCATTATGTCGGCCTTCATCCATCCCTTTCATTGTCCTGTCCAGCCGCAGCAAGAGAACAAGGGCGTCTCCAATCCGTCTGTGCGGCGCACAATACGGCCGTTTGGCTCACACACTCCAAGTCCACCAAGGGGGGGACCTTACTGAGCGGCCAGGGAAGCAGGGCTACCAACCCCTGGGAGAAACTTGGCCCTCTAATCGCTTTGACATGTGGCACGACAGATGAAGCACATATCTAGGTGACAGTCACACAGGACCTCATTGGTCCTTCTTCGCTATCTTCCGGGACGAAAACGGCCACATTTTTTATCTTTCTAGCGAGGAAGATGCCTCATTCCATGGGGTTTCCCAGTTCCCGGCGCTTAGGGCCAGACATCCACGAGCTCATCATCACAGAAATCGGCCGTGCTACATGTTACATACTATGCAGACCGCCGCGTACGCCCCCGATGATGCGGGACCGCGAACTTAATTTGGGAGAGCTTTCGTGTAATGTCTCACCCACACCACCCTCCTCTTCTGGGAAAAGTTTGACGAAACAGATTCTTACAAGCAGAACCGCCAGGGGGGACACGGGTTCACTCGACTGGACAGCCTCGTCCCTGACGAGGTGGAATGGACAAGGGGGCAGGGACCCTTCTTCAGCTTTGAGAATAAACCCTTGTCGAGGAGAGGCAATATTTGCCAATATTAAGCGGCTCTCGAGCATCCAGACCTCTCCAGGGGTGATTGGATATTGCGCGGCGCCGCCGCCATGGTCTCCTCTAGCTCCTCGGGAGGAGGGATACTCCGTTTCGGCTGTGGACCGAGAGCCGCCTGCTTGTTTCCCCGTTGGCGTTGGAGGGGGGTGGCATTGGGCGGTAATCCTATCAGAAGCCTCCGACGCAATATAGTATGATACGTATTGTCCCAAGTCCCAGAGGCAGGCGGCCCAACGAGACATCAAATCTGCCAAGTGCGAGCTGAAAAGCCAGCCTTCTGTCTTCAGTGTGGTAAGGGTTATGTGTTGGTTTTCGGGTTATTTTAGCAGGGGTGGGAAATAGGGATAGCATTGAACATCAGAACGGGGAGACGGGGAAGGAAAAGATTCCAGAACGGAACGAAAAGAGGGAGGTACTCGCCTGAATCGGAGACGAGGCTCCCAATATTACCTTTCGTACGGAAGGACGATCAGTACCCCTGAAGGAGAGGCAAGTATCGGTCCCACCCTTTCACCGGCTGCCTTTTTGGCGGTACCAGCAGTGTGTACGTACTGCGTACCTAGGTAGTCCAGGAGGTGGAGGCGTCGAGAGTGGTGGAGGCTATTCTAGTCATCTCTCTAACCAGTAGAACGTTGCATCAACGGACGGATTGGTCCGTCCAGCCGCCCGGGTGACGAGGCAAAGACATGATCCCTCAGGGATCTTTGAGAGTCCGTTGCCAGCCCAGACTGCAAAGGAAAGACCTGCAGATATTGGATGGGATGACAACAACAAAAACGGGTTGCTTGTTGACGATCAGCTGCAGCTGCAAAGTGCAAATATGCAGGATCCATAGAGGTCCCCACAGCCCAGCAGCATCCAGGCGGCCCCGGAGCATCCCGCGGGGCTGCGGCTGCGGGCAAGGGTAGCCATTGTAGAAGGGTCTACCGGATGAACATCAACGTCGTCGTATTCCCAAGATGCGGCCGAGTACTGCGTAGCATCATGTTCGCGTCTGTTAGTAGGTAGCACCTTCTGATTCGATCGGATCGGGAAGGTAAAGGCTTCTAACAGAGGGAAATGGAGACGAGGGGGGAGCCAATGCATACACCGGCTGCAGAAATTTAATCTCCACTGCAGATGGTTTCTGGACAAGAATAGATCTTCATTCTTCCTCTGAAGCAATACTCGTGGGCTTTGTTGTTGTTGTCTTGGAGGATCGGAGCACCCACGGGCCATGGACCATGGTCAGGTGTTGTGCGGTAATTGGGGGTGGTAATTGGGGGTGGTAATTGGTTGGTTTCACATGAACTCGCCCGATATTGATGCCTCCCATGTCGCCTTGAAAGTCGGTGGTGGTTACAACTCCGTACATGGTAGTCAGTAGGTGGTCACTGACGAATTCGACTAGGCTGGCTGCCTCATGGCTGCTGAACTCAGGCAAGATATCTTGGCTCGCGGGTCCGTGGCGTTCTCACCAATGTGATCAGACTGCTTATGGCGTGAGGGAGCAAGGGACAATGTACCGCGTATATGCATGTATCCGTGGCTACCTTATTGCGAGCCGTGTCGGCCACTCTCCCATGTTACAGCGCAGTGAGGCTGAATATGAAAAGAGATATCCACAGATTGCTGCCAAGTAATACCTCTTACCGCTCCCGAGTCCTGGCCTGCTGGCGGCTGGAGAGTGTGCGTTGAACGGTGCCAGGTTAGAACCTCTTCGGGCTAAATTGGGCGATCAACATGCCCATTGACATTGTGGGGGTTAGTTGGGTTATTGCTGTTGTTGCTGATTCGGGTGGTCCCCTCAAAACTACCTACCTAAGTAACCTAAGCCCAGAGTGGTTTGTCATTGGCTCTAGCGGGCCAAGATAGGGGTCCGGTGCCTAACGGACACACTAACATAGGTCGATCGACATCCCGCACTGCGCTATTCGATCTTTTCGCCGCTCAACGGGTAGTTGTTCAACGGCAATCGTGCCACCTGGCCGATTCGACCGCCCCCGCGTATGACAACATCAATTGTTGAAAGATAGAAACTAGGTAGGAGTGTTGGCGGGGGAAAGCCTCGCGACATAAACGTGCAAGGAGCATGAATAAAGTAAGAGTCGCGATGAGATCCCCGCAGTTCCAAGGTCCTAGGCAGGTAGTTAGGTACCTCCACGAGCCAGCAGAAAGTTTCCCGCAATCTCCGGGTACCGGTCACCATGATCCTGATGTGGATACTGATGCGTTCCCATATCTCTTCTACCCCAGGTGAGCCAAGACACGGGAGATTTATGAACTCCTCCCTGGCTAGTGGCTACACCCTCGTAAAAACCGCTCATGAACGAACGAGGATGATAGGCAAGAAGAGAAGAGAAGGAACGAAAACAAGGAGAAAGAGAGAGCGAAAACAAATTTTGACCGACATCGGATGCTAGCTGAAACGGAGCCAGCTTGCGCAGTAGAGCCCCAGACACTAATAGCACAAACTTCGTCTGTCAAGCTCAAGAGTTGGCAATATTATCCCCCTCAAATGCAACGGTAATATCGGAAGACGCGGTTTGGCGGCGCCACCATAGACACCAAGCGCCTCCATACCACATTCAGGGATGCATGACTTGCCGTGCCTGAAGCTGGTGGGCGTCAGCAAATTGAGCAGAATCATGTACGCTACGACCTCTCGTCAAGTCGCCAAGGGCCTGGCTGGCTAGCTCCCCTAGGGGGACTGCAGGGCGAGTGGTTGCAGGGTATTAGACATTGACATTAGATATTAGATATTGGATACGTGGATGCATTGGAACATCGCCCTGACCTGCAGGCCTCCATCTGTGGATCTCCCTTGTTCCGTACGACATATCCCATCTTTTTGAGTGAACTCTCAGCTGGGAGCTTGCGACTTGGAAACGGGGGGTCTAGAGAGCCGGGCGGTGGGATCCGGAAGCGATGAACGGATGTCGGGAGACGACCGAAGGGCACCTTACCCTTACCATACACCTAACACCTACTATGTAGTGTAGCACCCCTACCCTGGACCTGGCGAAGCTAGGCAAGATTCAAGAGTTCAAGACCTAGTACTAGAAATTTATTATATAAACGAGATGGTTCATCCCACTTCCTCGTTGAAAGCAACACCTCCACGACAGCATCCACAGACAGCACCAGTCTCCAACTCCAGTCCCTCTTTTCAGACTCTCTGCACGCTCCTGGAACCTTGATCCTACCCATAATCATAATTTGCAACCCTCCTTCGCTGTACACTCCACCTCCAGACCTCAGCCGCCGACCATCACCATGTCTCCCAAGACCATGTCCATGACGATGACCAAGGCCCTGGCCGTCCTCGCCTTCTCCGGCCTCGTGATGGCCTCGCCGACTGCCCGCCTCGCAGAGCGCCAGACTGCCCCTTACCTCGGGTGCTTCACCGAGGCGGACGGCATCCGGGCCCTGTCCTCGCTCTCCACGGTTAACGGCGAGACCATGACCCCCGCGGTGTGCGAGGACTTCTGCTTCCCGGAGTTCCTCCTCTACGGTGTCGAGTACGGAAGCGAGTGCTGTAAGTAGACAAACAAACAAACGTGGGAGATGGGAGATGACACCGGAGTCAAAGACTAACGTCAGAGCAAACAAACAGACTGTGGCAACACCCTCGAGTCGGGCTCCCTGAAGGTGGTGGAGACGGACTGCAACATGGCCTGTGCCGGCGATGCCGGCGAGATCTGCGGCGCGGGCAACCGGCTCTCGGTCTACGGCGACGAGAACGCCATCCCGCCCGAGGCCATCCCCGGGTACATCCCCCCGGCCCAGGCCGACTACCTGGGCTGCTACACCGAGGGCAACGGCACTCGCGCGCTGACGGGCGCCAGCCTGGTCATCGGCACCATGACCCTGGACCTGTGCGCGCAGTACTGCTTCGACGTCAAGGGCTACAGCATCCTGGGCCTCGAGTACGGCAGCGAGTGCTACTGCGGCGACGCCCTCCACGGCTCCTCTACCCTCGCCGACCCGGCCGACTGCAACATGCCCTGCGCCGGCAACGCCGGCGAGATCTGCGGCGCCGGCAACCGCCTGAGCGTCTGGCAGTCCAACTCCACCTCCTCCTAGAGGGGGTGTCCGGAGTGGTTCTCTCGGCTGAAGACGTTCTACCGCGGGGTAAACGTTTTTGTATTTCTTAATAACTAATGGTGAAGCCGGCCACGGGGCGCCGGGAGGGGGCGGCTCAAGAAAGGAGCAGGGCGAGGGCAAGTAGTGGTAGGGGATCCTCGGGGACAAAAAATACAAAAAGCGTGGAGTATTAAGATGACTGTGAGAGGGTAGGGATTTGGAGGATTTTAGGTTTCTTCTTCCGGGTGCACCTGTATTTACTTTCTTTGGTTTGACAGAATCTCGTCTGTTGGAATTTAATGTTGACGTCAACATACACATGGTCTGATCTGCTCGGTGTTTTGACTTGTTTTCTCGTGCGTCCCTTTTCCCCTCTCCCTTTGAGGTATGCAAAATGACTGGTCGGTTTTCATCCATCCGATGTGGGAAGCTCCTGGCCACTCAGTGAGATTGAACACGGTACAAATTTGAAAACATTTGAGTGCATGTGCTGCTGAAAATTAAGGCCTCAACCTGAAGCTCTTAAACACATCATTCACTCAACGAACTCACTGTTTCACTCACAAAACTTTCACTCTCACAAAACATCACAAATGGGAAGAAAGGGGGCAAATAAATAAATAAACACAACAACCCTCCAAAAATGCCACCAAAGCCGACCCCAACAATCCCAACCCAAAAACCACCCATCCGCATCCCCCAGCCCGCCGACTTCGCCCCTCTCACAGAGAGCCACAACGTGCATCTCCTCCTGCACTACCCGGACCCGCCCGAGTCGACGACGGCGATCCTCATCCTCCTGCACGGCCTCGGCGACAGCGAGCGGCCCTTCCACGCCTTCGCGCGCTCCATGTCCCTGCCGGGCGTCCTGGCCATCTCCCTACGGGGCACGTCCCCTTTGCCGCCCTCGCTCCTCGGCCTTCCCGTCGACTCCGGGCCGACGGGGAACTTCCACTGGGGGGACGACCTCAGGACCGCAGGTGGCGATGCGCAGGATGAGGACGGGGACGGCCTGGACCCGGACCCAGGCTTCGACGCCGCCGCGGACCTCATCATGCGCCGCCTCGTCGGCGACGTCCTCGTCCGCGCCTGCGGCTGGTCCACCGAGGACGTCATGCTCTTCGGGTACGGGCAGGGCGGGTCCCTGGCGCTGGGCCTGGCGAGCCGGCTTCGCGGCGGCGGGGTTGGTGTCGCTCAGCCATCCTCGTCATCGTCGTCGTTCAAGGCCGCCATCTCCATCTCGGGCACCCTCCCGCCCTCCATGGTGCCCACGCTCTCGTCCCGGCCGAGGGCGACGACGCCGATACTGGTGTGCGGGTCGCGCGACAGCGCCGCCGTGGACGCGGACGCGGCGAGCCTACTGAGGCGCGAGTTCGAGAGGGTCGAGGTCGTCCGGTGGGCGGGCAAGGCGCGCGAGGGGATGCCGGCCTGCAGGGAGGAGATGCTGCCCGTGATGAAGTTCTTTGCCGAGCGGTTGAGGCCGCCTCCGCCCCCGCCTGGTGTGGCGTTCGGGGCCGGGTTGTTCTGACCGGGGTTGGGGGGTAATTTGCTGATGAAGGTAGGAGGAGATTCTGGGAATGGGGAGGGGAAGACATCTGTGGCCTCAGAAGGAGGAGGGATTCTCTATGGCTTGAGACTTCACATCCGTTGTCGGGGCGCTCAACCGTAGTGGCGCCTTTTTCAGTGGGAGTGGCCGTCTGATCCACCTGCCCCCTTGTTTCTCCCGGGTCTACTCTCAAAGGCGCCTGGGTTTAGCCCACCAGTTGGCAACGAGGACGTTCTGCGAATCTAAGCTTTGTGGCATTATCGAACTCTGAGGCTGTCGTTACCAGTGAGGTGGTTTCGAGACCTTCAGCCCCAAAGCACCCGTGGAAGGAACTTGGGGCAAGTATCCTGGCTTCCCACCGAGGTGCATTTTTGGGTTCGGGACTGCCAACGGTCTCTGGGAAGGCATCAACGGCGGCCCCAACCCATCACCGAGTATGAGGGTCCTATTATAGTCAGTAGTCCTACTAAAGCTGCCTAGCCTTTTCGACCCACGGCGACAGGGACGCAATTTTGTGGACAGAAGTGATCAACCGCGCAAATTGCTGACATGTTTCCTTGCAAATGTCCAAGTGTCGTTTACCAACTGGTTGACACGTCATGTGGACCAGAGACACTCGGCGTTAACTCTCTAACATCTAACCGTGACTGGCCTCGGACACTTGCACATATTAATGAGATATATGGTACATATTCCATGCCTACCTCCCGAGTCCCTGTCAATAGGGGGTTCTGTTGCTAGTTTCCTCTTTTCCTCATCGGCCTGCTGAATCTTCCCTACCGGCGATAACCGCCCGTGATACATTCTCACTCAGGGAGTCAGCCAAAGAGCATCTCCCAACGCGTGTCCCGGAACATGAGTCTTCTAGTAAGAAGGGGGGCAGTCATGCTCAGCTAGCGGAGCGAGGTGCCACTAAGCTGGTGAAGAGCATCACCACTAGGACCTCCATCTATTAGATTACCCGACCCCGGAAACGCCTTAATCTTATCGTATCATTAGCAGTGAGGAGGCTTGCCGCAGGCATACCCGGGAAGTCCAAACCCGCAAGTGTGTGACGACGACGAGTTGGTCTTCTTCAATGAGCAATTCAAAGTGGAGGTGTCCATCATACAAGTTCGGACCCCCTTTTGGATCCCGAACAACGGCACTTGCTAAGGTGATTGGGGACCGCTCCCGCTTTCAAACCCCACCTGGACTTCCCCTGAGGTACAAATGCCATGCCCGGGCTTGCCGGAGCAAGTAGGGGCAACTTGTCCGTACACGCAATCCCCACCTGACTAGCCGGAAACTCGGAGGTGGGCTGTGCCCTCCGTTCGGCGGAAGGAGACGCGGGGGAAAAGGGGGGAATATCGGCCAATATCCCTACCGTCTGCAGCCTTGTCCCATTCCAGTCTGACTTGCGAGGTGGCATGGTAGCCCCTGCCACTCCACCCGCCTGCCCAAGAACGACGAGCTTGCAGGCCACAACCAAGACAAAAAGCAGGTTAGTAGCGGGGTCGGCCAGGCTATCGCTGTCGTTGACCTTTGGTTGGCAATGTTGGTTATCCGTTGGTCTTTGGGCGCCATCTTGGCAACCATTGATTGATGTCGCTGTTGCGTTACATGTGCGGAGTTGGAAATCATAGAACGGTTACGTTATAACACCAACAGCTTCGGCTCCACACTGTGATGGTTTCACATCTCCTGCAATGCGCATCGTCTGCAATGTGCCCACGACTTACATCGCTGAGGCCTTGCGTTGATTGCATCTTCTCAAGGGTAAAACCGCATAAGTGCTACACAGCTATCATCGCTTCTCCTGTTGGTCGTGCTACCCCACCGCTCCCTAAAACAACATGGCGACATGGTCGGCGATGCATGGACCATCCTCCACCAGAATGTGGGGTCGTAACAGCAGTCGCTTCGACTTCGCTTGCATCTTCTGCAGTTGCTCAAACATTCTTGGAATAGGAATACCTAACCTCCAAACGAGCTAGTGTATCGTTGGCGAATGGCGACGAGGCGGGCTTCCAGCATCCAAACTGTTAACAGGTGGCAAGGCTTCAAGCAGTATTTTGATACGACAGGTGTTCCCGTTTCTGTATTAGAGTGTTCAGGGAAGGATGCTGTTCGCTTCGCTGCTGTTTATCATGACAGTCGACTATCCATGCTCCGCACGGATAATCCCTTACGGAGTACGTTCTTTACCCCTCTTTACTCTGTAGATATCGCACGGCCGGTATCAGCAGGGAATAGAGAGGCCCAAGACTGAGAATGCTAGTAGGACAGATATATACGAGGTAGAAGTACGTAGTAAAAAGGGCCTAGGACTCGCTAGGAGAAGATGTACCAGAGCCGTAGGATGTGCACTACTTGTCCTGCTCAGGGGGTTAGAATCTTTGCTGTGGTTCGGCTTCTGCGCCGAAATTCAGGGGCCAGAATATTTCGAGCCGAACCGGAATATGTTCTTAGACGGTCAGGAGATGCGCTTGGGCAGGCGTGGCTAGCGACGGCAGACGGGTAAAGAACACTAGCAAGGACGATAACAACAAGCTAGAAGAGTCCAAGGGCCTATAAAACACGTCTTTATAGAACTTAGGCCGATGTTACTCACTGCCTAGGGAAGCAGAGCGCAACACCACAAGTAGAGTGGAAGACGCAAGGACGAAACCGGTCAATGTCAAGATCTTAGTACTCTGGCGTTAGCACCAGGATCTGAAGAGGGCGCACCATGGTCGGCGGGGGAGGGACAGGGCTCATGACGAGGGAAGCTTTATGTCGGCAAGAGGGCAAGAGGGCAAGAAGAAAGTAGGGCAATATAGTAGCAATGATAAGAAGATTGGGTGATAATATTGCCCCTGAAATCAACCCTGTTTGCGCAGGCGAAATCCCCCGCAGTATGTCCTGATGGTGGAAATTTGGGCCGAAGAGATGCCATCCATCACATCATCACATGGACCATGGAAGTGTGACGGATGCGAAGGGCGCATGAATATGGAGGGATACGCAGTAAGGAGTGCCACGTGCGTGACCTATATGAGTGCCCAGGGGGTGAGACTGGTTGATGTAGCCGGAGCTGTGGTGGTTAGGCTGGTTGCTGGTCCCATGCAGCTGGGAACCTCGTTGTGATGAATGATGCCAAGGAAGGGAGTGACTAGCGAGAATGCAAGGCTTCGGACATATTCAGGTCGGTGTGAAGCAGGGAAATATGCAAAAATAAAGTAGGGCTATCCGTACCTCATAGTAGTACTACTAAAGCCTCTCCTTTCCTTTTACAGCAGCCTTACTAGTATTATCAACTTTCTCTAACAAACAAGGAATCAACTCCGGATTCTTTCCTGAAGGGGAGGTATCCCGCCCAGTTCAGCAGGAAGAGATTACCTCCGGTTCCTTCCAGATAAGACTATTACCAAGGGGAGGAGGGGAGGAGGTTGGGAAGTTGTCAAGCTGGGAAGGGCGGCTCTTTTCTTCTTCTTTTCTTTTTGGAGAAGTCCAGAACAAAGCGTGAATCGTACCGTTGGGATGGACGTCCACCCGAGCAGCTGGGAATGGGATGGCAGTGTAATCCGCACGGTTGTCCGTCCCACTAGCGTGGTGAACCGACCCCGGTGAGATCCTTCGTATGCATGGTACCTGCGTGTGCCCCGAAACGGTCTCGTCACAGGCGGCTTTCCCGCTTTCGGTGAGCCCAGGGACATGGGATTGGAAGAGAAACGAGCGATGGCACTTGGTGGTGGCTGGGAACGTGCACCAGGACCGGACGGAGAAGAGACACAGTCGTCCAATCCATTCATTGGCGTCTTGGGGCACGCGGAACATCCAGGAGTGACCGCTCTCATCTCGGGCGCATGAGGAGCTAACGCCACATTCTCAGCAAAGAGATGAGTAATAGAGGATGGAGGGGTGGAAGGAAGGATGGGAAGATCAGAGGAGATAGATGAGGGTGGACAGAAAGCAACCCCTACGACTCTACGAGGCATTTGAAAGAGCGGTGTCGTCGAGACAAACGTATTTCGTGTCTTGGAGAGACGAACGGGGCATCCTCACCTGTCCCTCCTAGGGGCTATCATATCGACACCCTCCTCTACCACTTCAGCCTGCTTGATGCTTCAGGATATATACAACACTACGGATAGTAGGAAGTTGAAGGTGAGAAGGAACTACGGATTACAGTTACTGCTAGCCCTGTGTACCTACGCCGTACGGTTGTGTTTCCAACGGTTTACGGTGTGGTGAGGCCTTCCTCCGTCCAACTATCCGGACATACTCCGTAGTAATAAGCAGGAACCAAGAAGAAAAAAAGCTGGGAAGTGAGACCCGAGTTCACAACACGGTCCACTTCACTCCTCCCTCACCCCTACTGTAGGATTCAGGAATGTGTTGAGAACCTGAGTCTCCAAAAACTGGGTACAAGCGCAGGCGAATGGAGTCACGGGAGTGACTGCCTACTACGTACGACGTAGTACGGCGTACGGATTACTTGGTGGGAGATCAGTTGGAAGGCTGACAAGGGATTCAGGAGCTGACGTCGATCTCAATTTAGGGAATAGGAATGGGGATAGGAACGAAGAAGTTTGAGCAGCCCAGTTAACCGCAGGGCCTAAGGCTCCACCAAGCCAAGAAGGCTCACCACAAGGAGCGAGGACAGCAGAGTAGCGTACGTCCGTCCGGACTTCCTCCCTTTGTTATTAAAACGTGGTCGATGTCGATCTCGTCGCGGACCTGCTCTGGACTCTGGAGAATCATATGGTGGGTGGAACTTTCGTCCTTTGTTCTGTTCGGGCTGGTAATGAGCCGTTGATAGTACAGGACACAAGGGCGAACAAAACTGACTAGGCAGAAGTAGGTGCCTAACCTAATCCGTACAAGTCCGTCCCAGTGTGGAAAAGAATCGCGATGAGGTGTGCCATGACCTCTTCAGGTGCCCAGTGGTAAGCAAAAGGCACAGCAACTTCAGCAAGGAAGAGATGCAAGGGGGGAGGCGGGGGACGCGCCTTTTGATGAGGCCTGCCACCCTTGGCTGATGTCCAAAGGAGAGCCGAGAGGGAGAAAGAAAGAAAAACAACGACCCCACAAAGTTTGCCTGGCAACGGAAGGGGTTCCTCCTCTTGTCAAAGCTGTCAAGGTGTCCATCATAACCTTGGCGGTGGGGCATCATGGGCATCGAAGACTCGAAGCCCTTAATCGTCTACGATCCATCTCCTACGACTAAAACATGGTGTTGGTACGGCGCATGTACGGGTAAAGTATGTAGGTTATCGCATTGTAGGAGGCTTTCTGCCTTCTGCGATGATTTCCCTCTGGCTGAGGGGCGGAACCTCATGGCGCGTCAGGCCGTGTCTTTTCGCAGAGCAGAGTTCTTACTCAGACACAGGAGAGCCTTCAATCAGTTAGACCGTCCGACTCTTGATAACAAGAATGGGGTGGTGAAAGGGGATCTATCTGCTAGTGTCCGTACGTTGCTCCCGAGTACCAAAATTAGCACTATCTCATGCGGCCGGAACATGCGACCTGAAAGAGTAGGAATAGTGATCAAGTCCCCAACACGAAACGACGCCTATCTCGATAAGGCATGACGGCTCCAAGAAGGTCGAGCTGTTCAGCTTGGGAGCTTCGAGACGCAAGGGGAGGCTTCTCGCCGGGGATGATTGGGAACATGATTGACTGGGAATTTCGTTACATTACGGATCTTACTGGTTTCCCTCTTTTTCTCCGAGCCTCCAAAATATGCAGGGCCGAGGCCCCTCTCTTCCTCTGAAAACCTGATCAAACGTAAAGATAGTAACAGAAGTCGGTAGTACGTAGTAAGGAGGGGTAGCGGGGCGGAAGAGACAATGACAACAAATCTTACGATATTCCCCAAAACACTTACTTTGGAGTTTGGATGTGGTCCTGCCAAAATGGTGACGAGGCCGTGCTGTGCCATCCAGATGCAGTTGTTGCTGGTCAGGCTTCTCAGGTCGAGGTTGTGTCCACTAACGGATTACCTGGGAGAAGGAAACGACAAAATTGGGGTTGGGTGGGCAGTTACATCGCACCTCTGGCCTGGACTTTGGGCGTGCTACTGGCGTACTGCTACGTCGTAAAACAGCCATCCTTTTTGCCCATCGGCCTTTTGCGCTGTTCCGTGACAGTGGAGATATTGCCATGCATTTGCACATATACCTACCTACCTGTGCCCCACCATCTGATCTTGTCCAATTGTAATCCGTACTGGTGCGTGCGTCTGTCTTGGAATCTTGGGGGGAATGAACCAAAGCTGAACCTCTTGTGGTAGTCAATGTGACCTTGGCCCCTCCTTGATTTCTTTCGAGCAGACAGAAGCAAAGACTGACTGTCAATCATTACCTGCTTCATCCACACATGTGTTCCTTGAACAGGTGCAGATTTCGTCGAGTCCCTAACCCCGTTTGTTCGTTGGTAGGCTTCGACGTCGATAGGAGGCGGAGGTGGAATAGGTATTGTGCTGTCGCTCTTGAGATGATGGGCCGCTAGTGGAATTTGTTGTTGACGCGTTGACGGCGACAAGGGGTGCTCCTCCACGGGCGTCCAAAATCAGATTCGACCTCAGATTCCTGGGCGAGTCAGTAATGTGCACAGTGCACGTCATACGCCCCTGAGGCGGCGTGTCGACAAGTACGGAGCGGGTGACTTGTGATGGCTACTAGCCTGCGCGCTTGTCGACCAGTGAATTCGTCGTCCCTGGACCGGAGGCGAACGGATGACAATGTGGCAAGCCTCGTCACCACAGCGTTAAGCTCGGTTGGAAGCTTGCCATAGCTGCTGTGTGAGTCTGGGATGTTTCAACCAACCATTTCACGAATGGGCCGGTGGTGGACCGAGGGAGGCCGAGCTTTCCGCCCATGGCGTGCTTGGACGGCTTGGAGGACTGGGCCGAGATGGTGGATGCTTCACGTTCTCTCTGCTACTTTCTCACTGTGGTTCTAGAAACGGCGGCCGACGAAATAGCGTTGCTTCTTAGTGGTAAATTAGGGTGCCTGGGACAGAATTGGAAGTGTGCTATGTAGTACTACCTAACCGTACTATGGTACATAAATTGGCTGTTTCATGCAGGTCCCAAGGGAGCCAATGCAGGGGCAGAACCCTTTTCAGAACCATTTGAGCCTCGGAGCATCTGGGCCTCTGAGCCTCTGACCACAACTGGAGTCTTTGCCCGGATGCCAGGCAAGATACCTGGGTACAGATACCGTACTGCGTAGTAGTAGGTAAGTAGGTAGAAGGTGGGAAGGTAGGGAGACAGATTTTTCTAATAGGGGCCCATACTTGTGTAATTGGCCACTGTGGTGTACTGCTTACGGACGTAATGACGAACAAATTGGCGGTGAGGCGATGGGCCCTTTCTTGATGGTCCCGCTGAGCTCTCGAGATCTACTGCGCGTACAAGTGTAGGTATTAGACTAGTACGCCGTCCTGCAAAGGTTCAGGGGGACTAGTTGATAAGGTGCGGCTTCCATCCGGAATGACATATCACAGGCGGCCCATGGATTAGCTCGTGGTGGACGATTGGATGCAAACGCGGAGGCAGCTGCCGGATGGAGACAGCGGCATATGATCCAGTGGGACCTGGGACTGGGACGTGACGGCCCTGATGGGAAACCCGAGCGACTGCGTACGCAGCAAAGATTGGACGGTGATAATCCGGCTGGCCCGCGCCTCATTGCTTGTTAGTCTGACGGCTTCCTGTTGATCGAGGTTCTCGACCGAATGCCTCGGTTGACTTGCTCCTGTTTTCAATTCCTTGCTGCTTTCCTTCCTTACTAGTAGCGTGAACTGCTTTTCACCACTTACTCTCTGTTTTGCCACGCTGGCGAGGTGGGAAAATTGGGCTCCCTTTTCTATGGAACCCTTAATGCTAAGGTATTAGGGGAACAGAGGACAAGAATGAAAGAAGAAAAGCAAGAAGCATATCTGGGGTTGAAACGGTATCGTGTTTGCTAATGGTTTAACTAATAGTGTCATACTGTCATCGTAAGTGGCCAGATGCGATTTGCTAATGGTGAACCTGCCATGGGGCATGGTCTCCTGCGACAAATAGGAGAGAGCCGTCCGTGACCCTTCCCTCATTAATGTTCGGTATGCGAGTCCGCGACGTCCTTGTTGCATCCTTCTCGGCCAGGCAAGCCCGGTGAGATGAGAAAGTGGGATTCAATGTCTTTGCTCTTCCCGTCTCCCGAGCCTATGCACGGGCAGAGCGGGAGATTTCCACGGCAAGCTGCGCAATGACACAAACGAAGGCCACATATTTGCTGGAGAACATCGATGAGCGCAAAGATGACTTTTCCCCCATCGACGGCTTCAGGTGTTCTAGCCAATTAATGAGCGTCTTGTTCTTGTGGGCTGTGTGTGGCTGGGACCTGATCGGGGCGTGGAACTACAAGATGGTGCACATCGTACTTCCTAGCTAATACGTAAGCAGTACGTTTGAGAAAAGGTCATGGATTGCCCGGTCACAAATGGGTTGCCATGCCATAGCCTGCGGAGAAGGAGATTACCGATCGAGGAGTCGTTTCCTTACCGGAGTTGTTAGTGTACATTCGACATGTCCTGTGCCTCTGAAGGAACTGTCTGTGCATAGGTAGGCGGGGGAAGAAAGTGGGAAGTTGATGGCAACTTTCCATCCGCCATGGCCCACATGATGGAAATAATGTCGAAACAATGCAACTGTTGCGCCCTTGCACACAATGTCGCGCTCAACGCTCGCCTAATAGTATTGTGGCTCGTGAGACTGGAAAAGAGAGAAGAGAGAAGTCGAACAGGAAGCCGGGGACGGAGCAGGAGACAAGAATCTCTCGGTGAAGCCACATAGAAATCGGGAGGTCTAGTGCGGGAGGAGGTAAGTTTCTGGGATCTTCCCGGAGGAGTAACAGTGCATTACGCACCTCCCGGTACATGCGTACCTCCTCCCTGGGGTGTAGGTACTTAGGTACCTGAGCATCCATGAAGAACGGGAACAGTCATCACTGAGGCCAAGGAATCCCGTTCGACCTCCCCACTACTACTTAGTATCCCTGTCAGGGTCTCTCTCCGAATTCGATCGAACTGGAGCGCTGTTGGCGGCACAACGACCTTGTGCGAGCCGCTCTATCACATTCCACGACTTCCCTGCGCCGCTGCCAAACAAACAAGCACGGCGAAAGACCAACATTTTTTTTCTGTCGCAGGTTTATGAACTGGCGGCACAGAGCAGAATGGCGAAGGCCGAATGAAAAAGTGAGCATATGCGCATATGTGGTAAGGTTGCATTCCCTTGCTGGGTGTGAAAAGAGGACTCAATGATGCGTCCCGGTCGATACCCTACCTCGGTACTGCGTGCTTGCCGTGGTGTAATTACAACTAGTAAGAACACCTCATAGATTTGATGATACTAGGTGAAAGCCACGGTTCCAGGCACCTCGCGAGCGAGCGAAAATTTCTTCACTTCCTCCCACGGGTTTTTGGCCGAATTGGGCAAGCCGACGGTTAAGGATTGTGACACCTTCCAACCCGACTTCAAGGCACATAAACAT
>PYSP01000142.1:0-94135 GCA_003049395.1 Pseudohalonectria lignicola
CCTCTCCCCCTCACGCGTCATATGGGGTACATGTCACTAACAATCAAACCCTAGCCTTCCGTTTGATCAATTGTTTCTCGCTCTTCCCACGGAGCTGCAAATACAAATCATTGCCTCACTACCCCTCTCCGACATCCTCAACTTGAGAGTTTCGTCCAAGGCATGGCACACAATGATCACATTGAATGAGGTGCCAATAACCCGCTACCACCTGGACAACCACATCCCGGCCTATGCCAAGCGCCTCTATCCAGTGGACCCTTCATCCCCACCTACATTTCATTACCTTTGCGGCCTGTGGCATCGACTGCATGTCGCCGCCAAGCTAGCCTACTTCATCTGCGAACGGGTCACCAAGGAGATCTTTCTGAGGACAACAGAGGCCCGGAAGCTCGAGTTCGCCCCGCAGAGGGAACGTATGCGGCGGCGCCTGATACCGCTGATTTTCACCATCTTCCACTTTTTTGAGACGTACCGAGAGAAGCACGTGCAGTACTTGCTGGACAACAACGGAGTGGGCCTGAGGCACACCCCTTACACACTCAACCCGATTGAGGTGGAGGTGATGAACATGTATGATGACCGTACGCTCCTGCAGGTGCACCAGGTCTTCCCGCTCGTGGTTGCCTCGTTCTGCAGGAGGCTGAGGCCGCCGTCGTACGCCGGGCGCGTCGAGCGGTCGCTCAGGGGCTACATCAAGGACAAGCCGGCGGATGAGGTGCACGTGGCCGCGCTAATCATTGGAGGACTGCGGCAAGTGGAGAAGATATGGGAGGTCAAGGGCTACAACGCCCGGAGACACGCGGTCGACATGTGGTACAAGACGGTGAACCACGAGGCTGTTGTCGAGGCGCCACCAGCGGCGGCAACGGCGAAGCCCAAGAGGGGGTTGATGGGCCTCGGCAGGAAGAAGTCGATGGCGGCGCTCAATCAAAATGAGTCGTTGAGACAGAGCGCCACCGCCAACGCACCACCACTCCCTACCAACGCCGACATCAATCTGATCACCAGCGGCGCCTCGCGGCTCTCGATCGAATCCGGATTCAGCAGACGGGGGAGCCTTATCTTCGCGACGAGTCTCGCGGCGGGCATGCCCATGGGCCCCCTGCCAAGGGAACACCTGCGGATGCTACTGCCGGACCTCCCCCCCCTCCAGACCTTGTTCCTCACGACGGCCGAGGCCCTGATACTGGACAGGAAGATCGTCGACCGGCCCGCCGACATCAAGCGGAACGCCCAGGTGATGCTGGACCTGATCCGCGAAGGCGGGATGGACGAGGAGGACCAGTGGTGGTACGGCACCAGCGCGTCGCCCTCGATCAGGCCGCCGCCTGACGCGACGGAGGATGATATGATGGACTGAAAAGGGGGAGGTGGGGAAAGGGTACATCTCCACTAGCCCCCTCCTTTTTTCCGATGCCACCCTACTCTTACTATATACTACCCTACCATCATTTCCCTTTTCGATCAATATTTCCTTTTTTTTGTTTATTTATCCTTTTGTCGAAACCAAAGCATCACCGGAGTTCAGGGCTGGTGTCCGAGTCGACAACCGACCGGACGGGTTGCGCGGACGGCGGGCAAAAGGGTTTTGCCTCGCCTTTGGCTTCAAAGCGCTCATGATCATCAGGTTCATATATACATATATATACACTTAAGCTTCTATTTACTATGTTTATTCTAAGAAATACCCTATATTTTCCCCAATAGTTGACCAAGACAATTGGTGTCCGGAGACCAAGTTGGCCAGTGTTTGGCATGTGGCATGTGGCATGTGGCGTGTGGAAAGGGATGGACGACATGTCCCTTCGGATGGCCTCTGTTTCTTCCTTGTTCCATCCATCTTGATTTCTTCTACATACTACATCGGCGGCATGGGAGGGCTATAGATCTCTCATGGTCCACCGCATTTGCTTCAACTTATCTCTGAGCCTCCTCTTAGCTTTTGCTCCTTGTGGACCTTTTTCTTCTTTTCCCTGCTGGACGTGATTGACATCCTTCCTAGGTGACATTCTCAGGTGCCCAAAATACACCTCCCTGAATCCTACGGTCTAGACCACTGACAAGTATCAAAGTCAGTCGTCCACAAGAGTAACCAGATGGGATCAGCCCTCTTTTTGTTTCCCCTCCGACCATGGATGTATTGTCTCCATGACCACGATGGATTAAATTGAAGATGGGGAGCAAATGAACAAACTCAGGAATGGGTCCCAAGAAATGGCCCTAAGAAATGGTCCCAAGAGAAAGCAACCAAAAAATGGTCTTTCTCTCCATAGGGACCCGCTCTGGAATATGAACGCCAATGCAAACTTGCCCTACTGATCACTTCTAGGCAACCTCTCTCGTCGATGCTCGTCTAGCTCGCTCCTTGAGCGTTATCTCTTCCATCCCTAGGCATCTGGGTATCTATTCTGCTCCTCCCTTTAGTAGGTTTCTCCTCGCTAGGCTTTTCGCTGTTTCAAGGGGGGTGCCCCTCTGATCGACGGCTTTCGTGCGTAACTTCACCCTATCGTGTCGCGTGCTCAAAACCTGAAATGGATGGCGTAGGCTTCTCAAATCATGTCTTCTCTTGTAGTGACAGGAAAGACCACACAGGTCTAGTTTCTCATCAGAACCAACCTAACTACATCACTTAGACTTGAGACAAAAAGGTCATCTCTATATACAAGTAGGTAGACAAGGGAAACGTTACGTCGTCAGCCATCCATCAATTAATACGTGAGCGCCAGCCACACGCATTAGAGGGGACATGCACCCCGAAGGAAACCAAGACATGGACGGAAATTTAGGTTGGAAAGTCTGCCCCCTTTCTCCATTGCCGAAGTCCCATCCTCGCGTGCATCCAAGTCCATCGCAAACTCTAGGAGACAGCTTAGAGTGGGGAAGGGATGCATGGAAGGGGCAAGGACTGGAGGAGGAGGCCGCCACGGGAACAGGAAGAACCCGAATTCTTTTCTTCTTTTTCTTCTTCGTCTTCTTTTCCTCAGGGGGGAAAAGAACCACCACCACATTCCCCCCCACCAATCCTCCCCAATTATCATCATTTACCCATGCACCATTCACCATACACCACACCAAACATCCCCGGCCATCCTCACAACCCACCCATATCCAGAAACCCATGTCATTCGTCCCACCCATGTATTCGGCCCAGCCAAGAGAAAGTAAGAAGAATAATAGAAAAGGGGGAGTGGGCCAAAGGAAGCAAAAGAAAAAAGTATCAAAAAGAATCAAAATCGAAGGCCCAACTCGACCCCAGCTTGTGCAAAAAGCTACTACCCAGACCTGCACCCTACCTCCTCACACCGTAGTACCTCTCCCGCATATCGCCCGGCCCCATCCCACCCCCAGAAGCATCGAACGCGGGCCCGAACCCAGCAGCGGCCCCGGCGGAGGGCCGAGTCGCCGCCGCCAGGGTGTACGTGGCGGCGGCGACGCCGGTGTTCATGGCGTTGTCGATGCTGATGTTGTCGAACAGCCCCTGATGGCCACCGCCGCCGCCACCACCACCGCCACCGGAAACTCCGCCCCCTGTATTCTCGAAGCCATACTGCTGCTGCTGCTGCTGGGCCTGTTGAGACTGCTGGGGCTGGGGCTGCTGCTGTTGGGGCTGTTGCTGCCGGAACGAGTTCGCCGGCGAGGCGTTGGCGTAGGCATTGAGCGAGGGCGAGGCGGACGCCTGCGTCCGCTGCTGTTGTTGGGGGCTAAACGACGAGCTGAACCCTACAGCGACGCTGTTGCTAGCTGACCTATAGCCGCTGGCGTCGCTGGCCAGGGCTGGTGAGCTTGTCGGGATGCCGCGCTGTTGTTGCTGGGCCGTGTACTGTTGCTGCTGCTGCTGCTGCTGCTGCGGGGGGTATGGTTGCTGCTGCTGGGCCTGCTGGTACTTGTTTGGGTACTTCTGCTGATGCTGCGGCTGTTGATGTTGTGGGCCATACGAGGTCGAGTTCGTCCTCGCTTGGTTGTAGTATGCTTGGGATATGCTCCGGGCTGGCTGTTGCTGCTGTTGGTGCTGCGAGCTCACAGAAGGGGCCATCTGGGTTTTGGAACCATATTGCTGCTGCTGCTGAGGGTTTGGTGATATCGATTGGCTCATAGGGTGTTGATGTTGGTGTTGGTGGTGGTGCTGCTTCTGCTGCTGTCGATGGCTCTGCTGGAGGGTGGGCACCCCCTGGTGCTGATCGCCGCCTTGCTGCGCCGCCGACGGTGGCATATTCTGGGCGGAGCTCTGTGGCCGGGTGACTGAAGGCTGCTGAACCTGCGCGTTTTGCTGCTCCTGTCTCCGTGCAGTCTCTGACTCCTGCTCTAGTTGGGACCGCAGGGCCTCAAATGTCTCCCTGTCGAACTGACCATCACTGACGTCATCTCCTGCATCCGTTGCTGCAGGCTGCTCCACGGGGACAGCCGGGGCAGCCGGTGGAACCGATGCAGGTTCGGCTGTAGCCACCGATTTCCTGGGCTCCTTTGTTTTCCGCTGGCGTTTTGGCGGTGGGGGGGCCCCTAGCACCGGGCCTAATCCGGGCATTTGTTGCGGTGGGTGGCCATTGGGGAGGGGCGACCGCTGGGCTGCGCTAGCACCAGTTCCTCCAGCAGCTTCGCCACCCTGAGAGCTGTCCGCTTGCTTGTTTGTCTTCCTCTTCCTCTTTGTCCCCGATTGTGTAACTGTAGTCTCCGGCAGCGCGCTCTCCGGCTGCTGGGCAGTAACAGGGTTGGGAATGGGGTTCGCAGGTGTGAACGATGATGGTGTTGATGCTGGGTGATTCACCGCCATGTTGTTGTTGCTGTGAGATTCGTTGTAGGATTGCAATGCTGCCAGCGCAAACTCAACTCCATTTGCTGATGAAGCCCCATCGTCGTTGCCATTGACGTCAGCCTGAGCTTGCGCTTCGTCGCCGTCTTGTGCCCGCGCATTAATAGACCGTTTCCGCGGGCCCTTGCCTTTACCTCTTACAGGGCCACTTGGCTGCGAGCCAGGGACAGGGCCTTGAAACGAGGGGAGGCCGTTGCCCTCTTCCCCAACATGGGTACCGGCTGCTGCCGCATCCTTGGGGCGGTTTTTAGAACCCTTGGGCCTTCCCCTCCCTCTCTTGACATGATTGGCAGACTGAAGCTGCGCCGCAGGCGCAGGGACGGAATCAAGAGGATTGCTCACGGCAGGCAGATCTGCGGCAGCGTCGTCTATGTCCACCCAACTGCTTTCCACGTCAGGGGGGTTCAGGGTGGATGTGGTGGAGGCGGCGGCCTCCTCCATCGCGGCCATATTTGCCAGCGCCCTGGCTCTACCTATGCCTTTCTTGATCCCTTTATCCTTGCGAGCCTTGCTCGCCTTGCTCCCCTTGGGTCGCCCCCTCGGCCTCTTTAACCCATTAGAGGCGGTGCCTCCACCGCCACTTCCACCTCCACCTCCTGAACCCGGCTCCTCGGAACCGTGCAGGAGGGCATACTGCCGGACCGGGCTCAACGCGGGAGGACGAGAACCATCCAGCCTTGGGAAGATCTCTGCAATCCAGCCAACGAAGAGGCTGCCAGGCCCATTTCTGTGCTCACTCTGGGGGAAGACACCGTCAGCCGGTGCAGGTGCGCCGGGAATCCCCCCGAAGAATGCCAGCCCCTTGCATATCTGGTCGACTACCGAGACCGGGTTAAGGCTCCGCAGCAGGGTTAGAAGCCGTGCTTGCTCCTCCTTCGTCTGGGCGGCATTCAGGGGGCTGGTCCGTGGCCCACGTGGCACATTAGGCGTCTCATCCGGGATGTGGACGAACTTCCTCCTGCTGAGTGGCAGATAGCCAGATTTGGAGGCCATCTCTGCCGCATGCTGTATGTTCTGGCTCGTCCGTTTCGCGGCCGCGTCTCTCGCGGCGGACTGATTGCCCGAGGGGAGGTCGATATGCATCACGGCGAAGCTCCCACCGGCTACATCCGTCCTCCCTTTCAGCTTGAGCGGCGTGGGGTTTCTAACCCGGCCGTCTCTGTACACACCGGGATTGGCGCCATACCTCCCGGGTTGGGCATGATGAGGGTCGGAGTTTCCTGAAGAGATGGGAGCAATGGGCACAAGACCGGAATGTGGTACTCGTGGTGGCATTGATAGCTGCAATGGCTCATACGGAGACTGAGGCGGGGGTGGGAGCGAGGAGGCCGCGAGTGGTTCTGATGAGGTGGTTCCCGGTGTCGGGGTTGGAACCGGAGCCGGTGCCGGAGCTAGAGCCGGAGCTTGAGCCGGGGCGGAGGCCGGAGCTGAGGCTGACGCGGAAGCAGCAGCTGCATTCTTCCGATGCTTCCTAGACGGTGTTGACGACGTCGTTGCCGGGGGAGGTGTGGGATCGCTCGTAGGTGCAGTTGCGCCTGTTGCCTTCATGGGCTTCGGCACTACAACGGTATCACAATATCCGATTAGTATGACCGATGCCACCGAAGTTTGGGAGGTAAGTCACCGGGCAGGTAGGTAAACAGGTAGATCATGCACACACCTGTTGACGTCGCCATTGTCAGCAACACGCGGGTCGAGCCGCAGCGGCACTTCGAGATATCCTCTTCCTCCACCTTTGTGTTGTTTACCAGTAAGGATGACAAGTCGGCGAACGGTTGCGGGGTCGGTTAATCGGGCCTTGCGTTTTGGCCTCTTTTTTTTTCCTTTTTGCGTTGTTGGCGTCCTGGGTGTTGAATGGAGCCTAGAAAGCTACCACAGACCACCTGGTGGTGGCCAAACCCATAAACAACCACTGAGCCAGATCAAAGCAAGGTGGACGTGTGAAACAGCATAATTGTGCTCCGTCTGGTTACGGCGAGGCAATCGGTCGGTTCGTCGGTGGCACAAGGAAGCCGCAAGAGGCAGAGATTTTTTTTTTTCGACGCAGGATATGAGGAACGAGGCGGCCTGACGGGAACTGACAGCAGTGCAAATGAAGCATGTAACATCAGACCAAAGTGTTCTGGTACGGGGTTCATATGAGATACGCAACAGGACAACACCGAGTGATCCCCAGCTGAGATAACGAGCGTGAAGCCTCCGTCACTTCTTTCCTGAAGGATTCAAAGATTGAAAGATTGAACGAAAGAATAGAAGAAAGAGGGCGCTCATGAACTCCCGTTAAAGTCCTGGGAAGAGGCGCCTGCAACTAGTCGGGTCATCGGTCTTGTGCAACGGTTTGCGACGACCAAAAAAGCGACCCGGAAAAGTAGGTAGCCCTCGAACCGTACGAAGTGATCCGAGGCGGTGCCGTCGACAGTGTGACACCTCGTGGGCTAACAGCGTGTTGACACCACGGAGATTGTAATCCTTTTGGGTCGCGCTGGCTGTTCTTCACCTTCATTCTCCTGCATCGAGGTAGCCTACAAGCCGACAAACGTGTCGGAAGGGGGTCGCTTTCCGGACCCGTTGGCGGACGTGGTTCTGCGACCAATGCTTTCGATCCAATCGGGTAGTGGATGAGTTTGACGGCCTCACATTAAAATAAGTGCCACTACAGCCGCCGTCCCGATAACAGCCACCCGGAAACTTCAAGATGACTTGCGTCGCATAACTTGAGCGCATGACTGACAAAGTTCCGGGGAAGTCCTTCAAGAGCTTAATTTAGATGGTCAGCGTTGGGACATTGTATCGCTACTTGAACAGCCCATGTTGGACACAGTGTCAAATGGAAACCATTGGTGAAGATGCACAGTATCAGTGACCGCAGATCTCCGCAGCTGCTGAAGCTCCCCACTTCGAGTTTGAACGTCCAGTTCGAGTCTAGCAAAGCGGGCAGCCAACTCCAACCCCAACCAAGCTGTACAGAGGTGAGCCAACTACATACTCCAAACATACAACCTGTGTCGCACCAGCTTTGCTATGTCCTGTCGTCTGTTGCAAGACTCTACTCGATTGTGCTTCCAGAGGCTCAATTAACTAGCTCACATCCCGGTCTGATACAGGCCCCCTAAACTGCCGTACCTAGCCTACATCCCTACATACCTACCCTGGTAGGTAGCTACCTACCTCCCACCTTGCGACCAAGGCGAGGCCGAACTATAGTCGACGGCAGCGCGGGATTTCAAGTTCCGTCCGTCATCGACTCAGACAGGCTGAAGGTGAAGTTGCCTGCCGCTGGCCGTTTCCAATCGGCACAACAAGGCGCTAGACCTGCGCGACTTCTACATACCACTGGTGCTCCCTCTGCTCGCCTCGCCTCCAGCTGTACCTGTGGGCATGCACTGAATCCCAAACTTCCACCATGCCGACGCCGACGACTTATGTCCTAGTCTCCCTTCCGCTGAGGACATTCGACTCCAGCGACCAGGACGACGCTCTCACCTCGCTGCGGGCCACCATAACCTCAGACAATGGAACCGTCCTGCCCTTCATAATACCCGAGTTCAAGATCGGCACCCTGGACGGCCTGGTCCAGCAGGCAGATGACCTCACCAAGCTGGAAGGCGGCTGTACTGGTGTCGTCTCTCGGGTGGCCGACTCGCTAAAGTCGCTTATGGAAGGCGACGAGGACAAGATTGCCCAGCAGAAGACGGTGAATGACAGTAAGCTCGGGCTTCTTGCGCTGGCTGGCTGGCTGGACACACACACAATCGCAGGGGAAATGCAGGTGTGCCCCTGAACTCCTAAACTGCGACTGACGCCGTCTTCTCTGTCTGTCTAGAGCCGACGGACCACTACATTAGCAACTTCAGCTGGAACAAGGTTAGATACCGAGCGGACCGGCCGCTAAGCGAGCTGATCGATACCCTGCAGAAGGTAGAAGAAACCCTTCTAAGTCCCCATGATTAGCCTTGAGCTGGGATCATCGCTAAACTGTTGGGGATTTGTACTTTCCCTTCCCGTACTCCTAGGAGCTCGCCAACATCGACAACGACATCAAGGGCAAATTCAACCAGTATAACTCGGTCAAGACCAACCTGGCCACATTGCAGCGGAAACAAACGTAACCCTCCCCTGACACCCAAACAACCCCTTCAAAGCCCTAGTTGCCAACTGACACACTTTTCCACCCCGCGCTCCCCCCCTTCCGGAACACCGCAGCGGCAACCTGGCCACCAAGTCGCTCACACCGATCGTCGACCCGTCCCTGCTGGTGCAGGACTCGGAGTACCTGGAGACGCACCTGATCGCGGTCCCATCGATGGCGCGGCGCGACTTCCTGCGCACCTACGAGACGCTCTCCCCGATGGTGGTGCCCCGGTCGTCGGTCCAGGTGGCGCAGGACGACGAGTTCACCCTGTTCGCCGTCACCACCTTCAGGCGGCACTCGCCCGAGTTCGTGGCCAAGTGTCGGGAGCAGAAGTGGACTCCCCGGCAGTACAGGCACGTCGAGGGCGGGCTCGAGGAGGAGCGGCGCGAGCTGGAGCGCGTGGGCAGGGAGGAGCGCAAGGTCTTTGGCGAGGCGCTCCGCACCGGCCGCACCGCCTGGAGCGAGGCAGTCATGGTCTGGGCGCACGTCATGGCCCTGCGCGTGTTTGTCGAGACGGTGCTGCGGTACGGATTGCCGCTGGACTTTGTGTCCGCGCTTGTCAAGGTGAGTTTTTTTTCCTTTTTTTTTCCCCTTCTTTTTCTTTTGTGCTTTTTATTCTTTGCGTTTGCCCCCCTCTTTTGGGTAAACCGGCCTGACCCAAAATCTCACAAAACACGCCACAAAACAACAGACCACGCCCAAGCTGTCCAAGAAGGTGAGGACCTCACTGGACTCGTCCTTCTCGTACCTGGGCGGGAACGCGTTCGGCAGGGACAAGAGGGGCAAAATCATGAAGGACGACGCGGCTTTGACCTCGGAGATGGCCGCGGCCGGGGCCGGGTTTGGGGAGGGTAACGAGTACACGGCGTATGTGTACTATGAGTTCGAGTTCCCTTGAGCCAAGGTGTATATAACCATGTGTGCATGACCTGTAGTGTGTGTGGGGGAAGGTGGTTGGTTGGCAGGCTGGTTTGTTCATTGAAGTCAGACCACATAGCTCACGACGTGACCTTGCGCATTGGTCGGAAAACCTTATGGTGGTTTTGTTTGATGCGCTCCGTCAATTTCCCTTTTATATTGTTATGTAACCTATGCTGATGAGTGCCCGCCCCGTATATAATAATGACTGCCTGGTGCCCCGCCACACAACCCTTACACCACGTCTCGTCACTTCAGCCAGCTTGCGACTTGATCAGTCCCTTCCCCTCCAGCCACTTGGTGATCTGGGCAACACACTCCTCGACCGAGCTCTCAGCCGTCTTGATAGTGATCTCCGGCTCTAGGGGCGCCTCGTAGGGTGCCGAGATGCCCGTGAACTCCTTGATCTCGCCGGCCCGCGCTTTCTTGTACAGGCCCTTGGGGTCGCGCTTCTCGGCGACCTCGAGCGGCACGTCGACGTAGACCTCGACGAATTCGAGCGGGTCGTCGTCGCCGCCGCCGCCGCCGGCCTTGGCGTGCAGCTCCCTCGCGACCTGCCTGTCCGCGCGGTAGGGGCTGATGAAGCTGGTGATGGCGACGGTAGACGAGTCGGCGAAGAGCTTGGCCACCTCGGCGATGCGGCGTATGTTCTCGTTGCGGTCCCTCTCGGAGAAGCCCAGGTCCTTATTGAGGCCGAACCGGACGTTGTCACCGTCCAGCCGGTAGGCGGCCAAGCCGAGGTGCAGGAGGTGCTGCTCCAGCGCAGTCGCCACGGTCGACTTGCCCGAGGCCGAGAGGCCGGTGAACCAGATGGTGAAGCCCTTCTGACCCCGGTACCCGTTGCGCTCGTGGCGCGTCAGGCCTTCGTGCCAAGTGATGTTCCTGCCATGTCAAACGGGGGGAGGGGGGAGGGAGGGAGGGAGGGGGCCGGTCAGCCTGTGAATGCAGCATTGTTGATATGGAATGCCTCTGGAGGCTGGCAAGGGGTCCGCCGGGAAAATGTGATGGCGGGGCGCAACAAGTTTCTAGGTCATCGCGGGGCAGCATTGAGTGAAGCACAATGTGTTCTTACGTCGCCATGTTTCTTGATGGTCAATTTTCGCACAAGGCACGGAGTGTCTCTCAGCTAGAGGCAGCTGAAGCAGATGTTTTCTAACACACCTGCTGGGTTGCACTTCAGAGAGTTAAGGGATGGATGTATATGGACAAAATAATTGCGCAACAACAAACCGGGTGTTCTATCCAAAACATTCCTCCACTCTACGATTCATGAATAGGCTTAAGCAATCCATTACAATAATACCATTTAACCCAATTGCATGGGCAAGTTACCTAGATCAGGCTCTGGTCTCCGGTGAGACACCTAATCTTCAATATCAAACGCTACCGTAGGAAATGCAGAATCTTTTCTCACCCGCTTGCAGCATGAAAGCCACTTGATAGGTGACCCTTGCACAATCACCTGCGGAAATGACGGCATCCTTTTAGCGGCCTTGCAAGCAATCGGGAGTGGTTGAAGATGTTGGAGTGGAGACCCAATGGCCGACTTCCGATCGGCCACGAGCAGATGCCGAGCAAGAGGATCCGAGAAGCTGAGACTGGGTACCTAAGCACGGCTGTCCAGGGCCGCCGGGTCGGGGAGAATAGGTAAATGAGTCCGTCACTCAGGGATGAGACCAGACGACCCAAAGCTGAAAACCCCGGAGACAATTTATAAAGCCATCCAGTCAGTTATCACGCAGTCGGATCAATATCCACCGAGTCAGGAAGACCGCGGGTTGGTATAATGTACCTAGGGAGTTGTGCATTGCATGCATGAGTATGGTATGGTTCTCATTCTCCAAGAACCAAGATCCGATACGAATGGTAGCTGCAGTATCAAAACACACATCTCCCACGGGGCTTCTAGTCTACTGTAAATAAAAACAGCACGAAAGAAATCTAAGCTCTATCCGCAAGCCCACTTGAAATGTAGCCCCCACGCCTAAACGCCACCATCCATGACAATTCATAACCACCGCTCAAGACAAAGCAGGCTAACCTCTCCTCCTGTCCAAGCCCAAATACTGCATAGGTATCCGTCCGTCCTTTACTTGGCCTTCGACTCGTTGACAGGATAGGCCACCTTCATGGCCTGTTTCACACAAGCACAGAGCACGTCAGCAACCCCTCTATAGGTCTTTCCCTCTGCCCAGAGGACAGTGGAGAAGGAGGGAGGGGGTTCAGGAGAGAAAAAAAAAGGCTTACCGCAGCCTGCTTTGGGGAGATGAACAAACCCGTGGCCTCAGCCAGCACGACGGGCGTCTCCCCCGGTCCCACAAGCGTCTCGATCCTCCCCTCCACCCAGGCCTTCCTCCCCTCCACCTTGGTCGTGGTCGCCCTCAGCACTACGAAGCTCCCCGCCGGCGCCGGGTTCCTGTAGTTGATGTTAAGGTTCGCCGTCATGCCGATGTTGTGCGGCAGTGCGGGGAAGCAGCACCGGGCGAGCCCCTCGTCCAGCATCGTGGCCAGGTACCCGCCGTGCACAATGCCCGGGTGCCCGCACAGGTCCTCCCCCAGGTGCGCGATCTGGACGTAGCTCTTGCCGCCGTACTCGGTCCAGTCGAAAGGCGGGACGGCCACTTTTCCAGGCCCCATTAGGGTACCGCCCGTCAGGTTGTGGGCGCGGAAGGCGGGCGGGATTTTGAGGTGGGGCCGCGACTCGGTGAAGCCCTCCCTGGAACGGAGCTCCGCCACCAGGTGGTGCCCGTCGATGTGGTCGTGGATCCGCCGCGAGTCCTCGTCCGGCGGCGTGAACATGCTCAACGTTTCGGCGCTCGTCGGCGGCCTCAGCACCGTCATGATATCCGAGTAGTAGGGGCTCAGGCCGATGGCCACGGCCAGGGAGGTCCAGAGGATGGCGCGGGGGATCAGCGTCAGGGCCCTGACTGTGCGCCGGGCGAAGGATGGAGGCGGGGCGGTTGTTGTTGAGTCTAGCCGCGGACGAGAAGGCTAAGTGTTAGCGGTGCGTTTTTATTTCAGTGTTTTGGATTATTCGGCGTGGTAAAGAGGGAGGGCCGAAATATGAAGGAATAAAACAAATAAATTCACGAGAGCGAGAGCGAGAGGAGCCATGTCGGCCTCATATCATACCTGCTGATGTGTAAAAGTTTCGCGATGTCTGTTGCGTCTTTATGCGACCTGTTCGCCGCAAGGGTTGCCGCAACAAGATCTGGGGTCGTGAGTATATTGCGGAGCGGAAGACGGTATTGAAAAGTCGGAAGGAGGACGACATATTGACTGGTCTGCTGGGGGTGGCGACACCCAACCTTTTTATACTTGTGTCGGCGTACGGATCTGGTTTGTTGTACTCGAGTCCCGGTGTCAGACCCTAGACCTAACAGGCAAGCATACCCAGCCTTGCCCGCTGCAAGGTGACCGATAAGACGGGCCCCTCTCCGTCGAGATACCTAGGGGTAGGGTAGAGGTCCTAGCCTAGTTGGAGTCGGGTTCAATATGTCGCCCGCTGATGGTGAGAAATCGTAGGTTGGCCGCGCAAGTTGGGCGGACTTCGTTCTCTAATCCGTCTCCGTGTCCCCTCAGCCTTTCTCTAGCAAGGGTTTCCTCAGACCGCTTGGGCTGCGATGCGCCAATGAATCGCAGTATTGACCAAGAAAATCCTATACTTCTTGCCCCTGAGAATTCGAGCTGAGAGTGCCATGCCCGAATTCGTTGGGACCGCGAAATTCGAACCTCGGCATAAAATTTCGTGTGGGTAGGGGTGGACGAACGGGTCCCTGGTGTTCGGTATCCTTCGCGGTTCAAAATTTGGTATCCTAGGGAGGTGATTGCCGATAGTTGGTCAGCCGAGCGGGGCCTCAACAACGGGCTTGGTGCTAATTCGGCTCCCTAAGCTCGGGGCATCCACCCGGGCATCGAGACCAAACTGGTGGAAGCGCCAGGCACTGGCGACGCCAACGTCATCCGTATAAGGCATCCATGTCATCACCTATATGTGCTGGGTAGTTTATGCCGTCTCCGAGAGCAATTTCCAAGTGCGAGCAATTAAGACAGGATACAGAGCATATCTTGTCACCCTCAACTTGATAGCAGATTCAACATTACACTAAAGATTCCCAGGGGTATTCCATCCTCGATCGCCTCCCTTCACCATTCAACAAAGAGCAAGCATACAATAGTTTACCCACGCTCACGTTTTTAAGTCCCAGTTACCTTAACCTATCATCCTCCCTCTCCACTTCCTCAGGTGTCAAACCACTCAAGCGGGTCCTTGTCCGTGAAAATAGCCCTAAACGTCTTCCCGCCGCCCTCCTCGTCCTTCTCCTCCGTATGGAACGAGTGGAACTTTGCCGGGTCGTCCGGCCCCGTGGAGAAGGCCCTGAAGTGGATGTAGGCCGGCCCGTCCGCAGGCAGTCTCGGGATGCGAACCTTGCCGAAGAGGTGGATCCCGTAGGCCGAGACCCCGACTCGCACGGCGGTGAAGTCGTCCGAGGTGAAGGAGGCGAGCTCCTTGTCCGACAGGTGCTTGACCGCGGCGAAGTACTCTGGCTCGTGCTCTGTGTTCGGGTGAAGAGACGAGCGGCGGGCAGGGAGTAGGCGTCAGTCTGGTGGTTCTTCAAGACCCCGAGCGGGAAGGTTTCTTTTACTCTCGTCCTTCTGGATTGGCCTCCGACTTGCACATGTCTGCAACAGTGGTGGTTCACTTACTGTCGTGGGTATGCCGGAGGTGGATGAGCTCCTTCTTCAACTCGGTCTGGAGCTCTTCGAAGAGTTTGATGGACTCCTCCTTAGGAGGGTGAGCTTCGTTGAGTTGGACGGTTTCCGCGGTCGCCTAGAGGGATTTTGTCACCAAGTCAGAATTCAATGCCAACCCCAAGGGCAAATGGTAGGTATGGTTAGGTTAGGTACGATAGGCGTCTTGTTCAGGCATATGAGTCGACCAGTCGATCAGGATTGACGCACCATTTTGACTTGATGTGCTCGTTCAAGTACGTAGTAATAGGATTCCAGTGATACTGGTACTGCAGATGTGGACGTCGAGGAGTTGTAACTTGTGTAGGATCACAGGTTGTTGTTGCAAATTGGCAAGAAATATAAATTCCGTTCGACCCAAGGTAGGGAAAGCTGAAGGTTTAAATAGCAATCACCCCCTCTCCTACGAGCTTTCCCGGCCGTCTGGTGCCATATGGGCACCCATGATCCATCACGCCACAGGTCACAGCCAAGGAACAGCTCCCTATGACATGATGGGCGCCCAACACCATGCAGCACAGGCTCATTGAATGCGGGGGTGGTGCAGGTTAGCAAGTTAGGAAACCTAGACCCAAGGCGGGGTCCGTCTCACCTTACGACGCCCCTTGCTGCTTGCATCACCTTCTAAACCTGATTCGATGAGGGCAAGGCGTGTTTGCTTTATTTGCTGTTCAGTCAGTTGATCCTTCTCGGCTGCCAATTGTCGACCCGATCAAGTCAATTCACGCCAATAGCTTAGCCGAATATGAAACGGAACGGCAAGTTTGCCTTGTACTTCGTAGGGCTGGCAAGTTGGCAAGCTAGAGAGGGTGACATCACATTGGATCGGCAAGGGGCCGAGGGGTGCGTGAATGCACGCCTACGTCAAACGCCCAGTATAGCTTCGGGCTCCACTCCACTCAGCTACAGCAAGCCATTGGCGTCCATACCATGACAACTGCTCGTACTGCGTACTACGACGGCTTCCACCTCCTCATAAGCCGTCATCCTCCTGAGCCAACATTGCCGCATAATCGTCCGCCGACGCGAAGGTCAGCAGCGCTTTGAGCTCCTTCTTCCGATTCCTGCTCGCCTGATTGCGCTTCCTCTTGGCATCCGCCAGCGTTACGGCTTCATCATCCCCACCTTCACCACCCTCCTCATCCGAGTCTGAGAAATCGTTGAACTCAACCCCTCCATCGTCGTCTGACGCCTCCTCCATCTCATCCATGTCTCCCATGTCTAAGCCGTCATAACCCTCATCCTCAACCGCCTCCCCGTTATCGTCGCTCTCGTCGCTCATGTTCAAGAGCTCGGCCAGCTCCGAATCGCCGTCACTGAAGCCCACATCCACATCACCGTCATCGTCGCCTTGAATTTCGGGCCGAGAGTCCACCAACGCCTGCCAGATCTCATCCTCGGCGTCGTCCTCCTCGTCTTCATCTTCCGCATCCTCAGCGGCCCGCTTCTGCTCACGCTTGACTGCCCTGGAGGCCTGGCCAGGCTTGCCAACCTGGGCAAAATACTCGTGGAAGAAGACGTCCTCGGCAGCAACGTCCTCTGTTTTGAGATTCCAGAAGGACGCCGAGTTGACCGCGAGCTGCTGCTTCGATGCCATCTTGCCGCCGGCGACGACCTTGCCGATTGAGTGGCTGCCGCCCGCCGCTGCCACCACCGGCTGCATGATGGAGGTGCCCCGCTGCGTATCCGCCGTCTTGGGGTTGCGGTAGACGAACTTGTCAAGGAAGTGGATCAGGGTGTGGTTGGCCAGTTCAGGCTTGGGGAGAGACTTCTGCCGAACCAGGATGTTGTTCGCGAAGACAACTACCGACGGGTGGTAGTGCCAGAAGTATGGGATGAGCTCCCAGAGACAGCTCCTGTGAGCGTTGCTGTATTCAGGATTACGTTTCCGTCCATCATACGCGAAGGCAGCCTTCTTGGCGCCCCTCTCACCAGTCTGTGCCGGGTTCGCTGCCTCCGCGCCGTTCTCATCGGCGTCTCTGTAAACCTCTTCACCGTCATCTTCGTTGTCTTCTGGATCGTTGAGCAGCGTCTTCAGATCCGGAAACGTCGACTCCAGCTCAGCGACCAGGTACAGAATGCCGCAAGTGAACGACGGCTGGTGGATATTCACAATCTGAAGCATCCTCTTCACAAAAGCCTTCACTCGTCGAACGTCCACATCGTTCTTCAAGGACTTGAAGAGCAGGTTCAGGTACAGGGTTTGCTTCGACGAGGCGACAAGGCGGGGGTCCAAGAGTGACTCATACAAAGTCCGATAGAAGCGATCAACGGCGATGTGTTTGGTCGCCGCTATTTGTTGGATCAGGATCAAGGCCTGGATGCTTGTATTGAAGTTGGATGAGTGAGTGATCCGGAACAGAGTGTCGAGATGCCCCTCCAGCCTAGGTTGGTTTATCTCATGTTAGTTGCAAGTGTCTCAATCAAGACCATTGAAGGATACAACAAGATGATCTATACCAAGAACTTACGTCGATTCGTCGGTCATGGCGAATGGAATGGCCCGGTTGACACCCGTGAGCACCGCTGACACCAACTTCTGAGCAACCTCTTGCTCGTTGACGGCCACCTTCTCGACCGTTCTTTTCGGCTTCCTCTTGTTAGGCCGAGCCGTGGACTCCTTCGGCTCCTGGCCTTTTTTGCTTTGCTCCGCAGCTCCAAGGTGATCGAAAATTCCCAAGGAACCAGTTCTCAGCAGTGACACAAAGAGCTCAAAATAAATCCGAACAAGGCTGTCCGCGACTGAAGGCTCCTTGTTGCTCAGGATAGTCTGGTTCAGAGTGTTGATGGCGTGGTATTTGGTCCGCATGGTCTGTCCCGGCCGAAGTAGAACTTCTTGTTCCACTGTCTGGATAATGATGGGCTTCATCCCTGGATGAGTGTTGGTAAGCTGGAGCAGCAGGTACGAAGCTCTTGAGGCTATCTTCCCGTCACGATCGCCCAGCTTGCTGACAAGCAGTCGCAGCAGGTTTGCTTCCTGCTCTGGTTTGTCTCTCAAGAGCCCGAACACGAAATCCAGAGACCTCGACCGTGAGTACTCGATCTCATCACCAGACCAAACTTCCAGCAGCTGGAGGACCTTGAAGTAGGCGGCTTTGAGCCAGTCCTCGAAGATCCACATAATCAGGTGTGGTTTTGTCACCTTCCCGGGTAGTGCTTGGCCGTCCCTCCAGGAATAGATAGATCTCCGCTGCAGTGTGCCCAGCAACCCTGGCTGCGCATGGAAGGGCCGCAGCCGCCTGTCGCTTGGGAGAACAACGCCATTGCCGAGAAGATCGACCAGAGCTCCAAGAGCAGCAAGGGCCTGGCCTCGACTCTTCTTCCCTGCCATGGTGAGTAGGCTCTCAAGTGCCTTGATATTGTGGACTGGAGACTCTTGCACGGCAAGTGTCAATGCCGAGACTTTATCGGACAGAGTACCAGATGACATGATTGTCGTCATGAACTTGTGCGAAGACGATGACGCCACAGCGGTATTGTATGCAGCTGAATCCTCGTCGAGCAGCGCTTTCGCGTACACCTTCAAGCTGGCGATCGCAGGCCCGAGATTCCCAACCTCATCCGCAGAGGGTGATGGTAGATCGTCCTGGTTAAGGGCATGCCAGTCGGCTCGAGGCTCAAATATCTGGCCGTGCGATCGCATCAGTATACTTCTTAACCCAGCTCCTTGGACACACATTTGGCGTCTTACTAACCAACTTCCCTGCCCACCTGCGATCCTTTAACCTCTCAAGGGGATCTGAGGTCTGCTTCTTTGCTGCTGCGGCCGGTCCTGGCTGGGGCTGGGGCGCCGCGGCATCCTCGCCTTCTTCCTCGTCCGAATCGTCATTCTCATCATCCTCCGCCTCGGATTCTGATTTGTCTGGCTGCAATCCTTCGTCCTCGTCGGATTCGGCATCTATTTCCTCGCGGACATTGTCGAAGCCTAGGCCAGATGCGAATTTGGCCAGCTCCTTCTTGAAGTCGGCACCAAGCTCCCGATGAACCGACTTTTCCGTCCCCTCCTCTGTGTCGGAGTCTATATCGACAACCAGCTCCAGGTCCTCTTCATCCCCACCCAGCGCCTTGATCTCTTCGAGGAGGGCGGCAGACTTGTCTTGCCTCTCTGGTTTCCTTATTTCGCTCTGCGGCTGCTTCTTGCTCGACTTGTGTTGCTTCTCATCGTCTTCCTGCCTCTTTCGCTTCCCAATTCGTGGCTGGCCGTCCGACTTCGCAAGTGTCTTCTCGATCTTAGTGGTCAACTGCGACAGAGTCGATTCGTCTAGGGAAGGCCGCGAGTTCTGTCCCTTCTTGTGGGACTTTGAGCGTTTCTGGGGCGCCATGACAGCAAGATACGATGCTATGGCTATCTCCTCGGCGGAACAGAACTTCGGGGCCCAACTAAGAGCAAAGGGTCAAGAAAATTAGCTCAGTTCGGCACAAAAAGCCCGATAGTTGTGAGCGCAGAGGTGGAAGTCGATATTTTTTTCTAGCGGGGCCATCCCGAGGGGTGTAAGAAGTGGGGATTCTGTCAAGAACGACAGCTTGCGCCACACGCCCTGAACTACGGATGGATGTACATCCCCTGACAGCTCGTGTGGCTGACTTTGGCAGCTCTCATATTCTCTTCTCAGCTTAACTGAACGTCTTGAGCCGGAGACTTCTACATTGTCAAGCCTGTCTTTGAGCATGGCATCGACACAAATCTGCGTATTTATGCCGCTATATGACGTGAAGCAGCGTTTCATACGTACAATTGCTCTAACTTTCAAGCTGTTGTTATGTCTGCTTAACCCTTTTTCTTTGGGCTAATAGCTCTGAAGTGCTTCCCGTCTGCCGGTGACCTAGGCACCTAGCATCTTGTTGTCGCAATGTTTGCCGGAATACATACGAGGCCATGGAGGCTGGATCCCCTCACACTGCCTCATACGCTACAACGCAATGCAGTCGCTACAATATTGCAGGTTCGTCCTGTGGTGCTATATCGTGCTCATTACGGCCTTCTAACAGATACACAGGCACGCCTCATCCACCTGGATCATCGTAACCGTCTGTCAAAGAGCTATGTTCCCGTGGGTGCCACAACGGACAAGGACAGCAAGGCCGATGAAGGTATGGGGGATGGTGTATGGGGGCCGCGACAGCTCCCTCTCCAAGCTTGACCTGGACTGTTCGCTCACCAAATATTCATTGCAGACTCGCATTCAAAACTTATCCGCGCGGGATTCCTCCGTCAGGTTGGTCACTCACACTTCAACCCCTGAATGGTCTCACAGCGAGAAGCTGACTTGCTCGTTACAGGCACAATCGGGAGTTTTTCACATGCTGCCGTTAGGCTTTCGGGTCCAAGAAAAGATTAAGATGGTCATTGATCGGCATTTGCGAAGAATAGGTAAAACTAAATGTCTTCTGTGAACGAATGGGACATCATATGCTAAGATATAGCAAGGTGCCTCGAGACTGTCTTTATCCACATTCTCCTCCCCAAGCCTTTGGAAGAGCAGTGGACGATATGACAAGATTGGCCAGGAGCTGTTCCAACTTTCCGACCGCAAAGATGCGAAACTTTTGCTATCCCCTACCCATGAGGAAGAAATCACGACCCTCATCAACCAAACTGTCCTCTCGTACAAGAGCCTCCCAGTGCGAGTCTACCAGATCAGTAAGCTATGTCCCATACTCAGGTCTCCATTACGAGATCTTGCAAACCTAGACACGTGGTCTAATGCAAACCCCCCAATAAAGCTCGCAAATACCGCGATGAGTTTCGGCCGCGCAAGGGCCTCTTGAGATCACGGGAATTTGTAATGAAAGACCTCTACACCTTTGATCTTTCCGTCAACAAGGCCCTAGAGACGTACAAGGAGGTTCGTCTTGCCTACGACAACATCTTTCGCGAACTGCGTCTCCCGATCATAGTCGCCGAGGCCAGTTCAGGAGATATCGGTGGCGACCTTAGCCACGAGTACCACCTGCCGATCTCCTTGGGCGAGGATCAAGTCTTCAGCTGTAACAACTGCGGATATGTCGCAAATTCAGAAGTTGCAAAAGCCCGATCGCCTCCTGAAGAAGAATCGAAGGCTCTGATACCCGAGACAAGTATCTGGCGGGGCGTGTCCAAGGATAGATCGACTCTGGTGAACGTTTGGTACCGGGGTCCAGCGCAAGACATCAACATTCACGCGGTGAAGAGGATCATCCCGGACATTGACGCGAGTGTTGAACACGGCCTGGATAATTGGCGGGTCGCAGTTCAGTCATGGGGTACCGCCGAGGCAGACCAGTCTGAGGAAGGAAGTGTTCCGCCGGTCCCAAGAGTGGTCAACCTCATCGACAACAGATTCCCGAAGTGGGTCGTCCAGACTTTACAACAAGGAAGCAACCCCGTGCTACCGCGGATACTTCACATGCCTGAAGAGAAGACCGGCAACTTTTCCACCCCCGCTGCAGAATTTATATCCCATGACGCCGATGGCGAGCCGCTGAATCTCCTGAAGATTCAGGATGGCGACCTCTGCCCCAAATGCGACTCTGGCACCCTCACGAGCCAAAAAGCCATCGAGCTCGGACACACATTCCACCTCGGCGACAGGTACTCCGACCCGATGAAGGCCACGGTAAAGCTCCCGCCGGAGGCTCTCGACGACGCCATCGCCAACGGCGAGACTTTCGGATACCCCGTGGCAAGCAGTGCAAACAGGGGAGTCGTGAACATGCAGATGGGCTGCCATGGCATCGGCATATCTAGAATCATTGGCGCCGTCGCGGAACACCTGGCCGACGCGAGGGGGCTCAACTGGCCCCGAGCCATCGCCCCTTACGAGGTCGTCGTGGTGCCCGGCAAGGATGCCGAGCAGGGGGCGGAGGAGGTCTATGACGTGCTGGCTGCTGTAGGGGACCGCGGCGGGAGTCCGTCATCCGACTGGCAAACCGATGCATCGGACATCCTGCTGGACGATCGGGACAAGTCCCTGCCGTGGAAGCTCAAAGACGCCGACTTGGTCGGATACCCGGTCATTGTGGTTGTGGGCAGCGAGTGGGCCCTGTCTCGGCGGTGCGAGGTTCAGTGCCGGAGGCTCGGGGTGAGGGAACTGGTGCCAATGGATCAGCTGTCTACAACCGTCAACTCGCTGCTCCAGCAGCTCTGATGTTCCGTGTACATCATCTGCGTGTAGTATGATTGTGTATATTGTGTGTATACCAATCCCATTCTTTACGCCTTTCTTGCCTTGGTCTTCAAATCTGGTCCTACACCATACCCCTGCGCTCTTCGCTTCATTCAGACACTGTGATGGTGTTTGAACCCACGGGTACACGGAGTTGGAATTCTTTGTTTTATAAGCATCTATAATATCAGATCTAAACTCGCCAAGCTTGACTTGAATGACCGTGCTATCGAATCACCTGGCCGGATCGGTATAACTGGGATGGTGGTGTATACCTGCCTTCCATCTCATGTAGGTAGGTTAGATATCTTTGGCCGCGCGGGTCTCCTTTGCGTTTGGTAGACGTAGGTACCTTCCATGCCTAGGTACTCCGACTCAGCCAGTGGCCGCCTCCCAAATTCGGAAGCAAACAAACGAGCACAGGCCGCGCCTTCCCTCAACACCAAGTCACCGTGAGTCGAGGGGGAAATCTCAAAATTCGACTCACCGTGAAATGCGGCCCTGTAGTCGATGATCAATTTTCATCCCCATTAATCATTAGCTCTTTCAGCCAACATGGGTCGGAACAGGTTCTCCTCTACCCTGCCCACGGGGCCTGTCAGGCCCAAGGACCAGCGGGTTGTATTCGAAAGTGAGGACATGTATCGCCGTGAACCACAGCCGGGAGAGGCAGCCATCAATGTGAGTCTATGACCTCCCCTCCGCCTGAAAAATCAAGGACTCCTATTGCCAAAAAGCTTGCTGACCTTGCACTATTCGACCGACTCCAGTTGTTCATGGTGATTCCCAAGTTTGCACCTCAGCAGCCTGACGAGGAGGACTTTGACGAGAAGCTCAACATGGTTCGGGACGGCTCGCGGGTCTGGGTCAGGAAGACGCCCGGCATACCGAACATGCTCTCCATGAGTGCGCGCAACAAGGCCCACATGGAGAAAGGCGTCTCTGCTGTTGTCAGCCTCCTGAGTAAGGAGGACGTTGGCATTGCTGCCGATTACCCATTCCACCTTGTCCAGGACCCGATCACTGGGCGCAAGCAATGGCAGCTGGCCTACCCGCTGAGCAAAGTCATCAAGCTTCCATCGGGAGCTCCGACGGAGACGTGGCGGGCTGTCATGGACCCCTTGGTTATGCAAGACCTGCCTAACGAGAATCAGAGTGTCCTGGATAAGCACTTCAAGGAGTATGCGGCCCAGTTCAAGAGATACTTCAGCCAAGTGGCCTCCCGCCTCCTCGCCGTGCCTGACGAGATGCGTATGCGTATCTACATGGGTTCTCTTCTGCAGTATCAGCGCAAGAGGGATTTAAACTACGAGTCCTTCGATGCATACGTCGTCAATGTGGGCCAGGTCATGCGCCGAGGGAACTTCTTTTTCGACAAGGAGCTCGGCGACGGCGACCTGGCCACCAAGATTCGGAGGGGTATCGAGGCGTGCCCGAAGGACTTCCTGCCCGCCTCTCACCGGCATAGCAGCCTTGTGGAGACGCCCACGGAGAACTATGTCGTCGTCTTCGCCCAGGGCCTACGCCTGGAGATGACGCTACAGGAGTACACTCCCCAGGGCGCCGGCTCTCACTCGCAGCGGAGGTTCCTTCTCGCCAAGCCCAGCATCTTCAAGCGAGAGCACAAAAACCGTGGGGTCGCTATCGTCTCGGCCAATCCGGGGGGATACTATGATTGGGATCTCGAGATTATGGTGGAGGAGCCGGAGCGGTGCCCGGCCATCCTCGCCAGGATTAACGAGAAGATCTCCATTCGGATCGGTCAAGGAGGAGTTTTCATCCCCATCATCGAGAAGCACGACGCTAACGCTGCCGCGGTGACTGAGATGGCGACCAAGTCTGCCCGCACGTACATGATGCACGATTCGTGGAAACCCTACCATGTTGAGGTGGCCGTCTACACGGACTGGGACATAAAAACCAGAGCGCAGAGGAAGCGGTCATGCGGCATGTCGCTATTCCTCCCCGATTGGGTCGACTACTTAGAGCGTCGAAATATTGCGACAAACCCCCGCGATTTCGGTCCTGATAACTCCGCGCTCCTTCCTGTTGGCTACCAGCAGCCTGAGGAGCAGGGTGCTGAGAGACTTATGCAGTCTCTAGACATGCTACAGAAGCTCCTGGACCGAGTCAGGAACGGCGAGTTCGACAAGGACGATGTCAAGGAGGATGAAATCTGGGGAGTTGGTGGTAGTGGTGGTAGTAAAGACACTGGAGAAGACCGAGGGGACACCAAGGCCAAGGAGGTACATAAGGACCAGAAATATGAAGACGTTCTCAAGAACAACAAGAAGACGAAGGGCAAGAATGGCAGCAAGTTCAACAAGAAGAGCGAGAAAAAGTAAAGGAGAGAGCAATGAGCCGGCGCAAGATCACGGCTCGTCCCTATCGAAGTCGGAGTCTGTTCACTTTATGTAGCCCCATTTGGGCCGCCATTAAACACGCTAAAGACGACGAATGGGATGCACTTGGCTTCATCATCCATCTCCGAGATTTACGACTGACAGTCCCGAGGCAAAGGAGGAGGAGGAGGAGGAGGAGTTTTTGCAACCAGTTCGAGATGTACCTTAATTTTCACTGAACCATATTGTCTGTAATTACCCAGGTAGATACAGCATCCACAAAAGTCTACTCAGAGGGTACGGTGTGGAGGCTGCAAAGACTGCCGCGATGTAGACAGATAACAGAGAGTCAATAAATCTCAAGAGGCTGTTCAGAGATATGATAGGCTAGATTGCTGTCATGAACCTTGCGCCATGCTGCCCGCCATTTTTTGCCGTAGGACTGTTGGGCGTTCGAAGCCGTGTCAGCTTGAGAAGTTGGTGACAGGGAGGAGAACGGAGAAAGAAGTAGGGAGGCAATGCACAATGCAGTGGGTGAGCATACCTTCCTCCACCACTCGCAAGCTCTGGGCCTTGCCCTGTACGATGGCCTCGAGGTCTTGAATATTGGCTCCCATCTCTTTGATCTTCTCGTCGTAGAACTGGTATGCGCTCTTGGTGTCCTGCTTGTCAACCAAAGTTAACAGGACTCTGATCACTAGACGGAAAACAGTTCAGAGTTCTCAACCTAGAAGTGCAACATCATGGGATCCATCTCTGACCTTCTCAATGTAGAAACCCGTGCCGACGTCCACGAGCACCCTATCTGGGTCTGAGAGCTTGCCTCGGACGTACAGCGAGTTGGTCAGGGGGACTAGTACATCCTTTTTGGCTGGATACAGCGCGGCTCAAAGGTGCGGGTGGTTAGCTGAGTTGCATACCATACCATCAAGGGAGATGGATACTGAGGGTAAGAAAGATGACGGAAGGATCGTGACGACGATGATGAACAATATTGATAAAAAGTGTCTCACCCCCTCCTGAGGCAGCCTGTTCCTTCACCACCCTGAGGCACTCCTTGAACTTGTTCTGTGCAGCATGCAGCTGCTGGAACGAACCGGTTAGGTGCTCAACCTCGTCGTCGAGCTGCTTCTTGACTGAGCTCAGCTGCTGCGGACTGAGGCTGTCCAGATTTACTGTTATTCGTACGTGTGAGCCATGTTTCGGCGAGTCTCACAATCGCAAGGTAAGGAGATTTCAAACAAAAGGCTGCACCAATATAACCGCTGCAATGTGTTCTGAGAGCTCAGATATCTCACTCACCTTGCTGTGGTTGTGCCATTTTCTCGCTCACACACCTAGAGCTCGGGGCCTGCTTTTTCTTCTTTCCTCACCCTGCAAATAACACCGCGGTGATGGTTACGGAGGCGAGGCTAAAAATGTTCTCAAAAGATCAAGCCTGTGAGTTGCGATGAAGCAGACCATGCACTCGCCGTTCGTCTGTTTATACCTAAGGGCATGTCTAAAACTGCCCCTCTTAAGCTCTCTTAAGCTGCTTGATGAAAGGGTACGCAGCGTACACAGTGCCGGTTTATGATGCACACTGTGACACAAGGGTGCCTGTCCGTATAAACGCACAGACATTCGACAGGGATCTTAATTGAGCAAGGGCCGAGGCCTGAGGATCACCACCCAGACGCGTCTCAGTCGCGTCTTCCGGGCTGGACCCAAAAAAAAACCCCGGATCCCTACATGTATCCATTTGGAGCCGAGACCATGTCCGCAATTTTCTCATGTAAAGCGTTCTCGATACTACTTGGGTGTTCCTTTCCATCTGTGAGCCCATAGCTTCTCCTTCTCATACTATCCTTGTCTGTACTCTTCTTGTTCTGTTAGACCATATTCAGGGTAAACATGTCGCCTGTTCAGGGGAGGCCGAGGCGAACCAAAAAGCCCGTGCCGGGGGTGGTGAGGGAAGACTCGGACGACGAGCTTGGGGTTGAAGACCACCCCTGGGAGTGGATATACGACGGGTCAACACCACCAACCCCCTCGGCAAGGGAACCACCGGCACCATCGGTGTCGCCTCCACGAGATGCGGATGGGGAGGCGCCGTCGACCAACGGTGCCGGTGGTGCCAACGGCGGCGGCGGCGGACCCGGGACTGTCCTCCGGAAGCGGAAGCGGAAGGCGGAGCGGAGGATCGTCGGGGCCCGGATGGGCAAGTTCGAGTGCCGACTCGGGGACACGGTCATGCTCAAGGCGGACGGGTCCAATGAGGCGTGGGTGGGCATCATCTGTGAGTTTGTTGACGACGACGGCGACGAGGGAGAGAAGGCGGCCAACTTCATGTGGTTCTCCACGGAGACGGAAATCCGCAACAAGGAGAAGAAGCGGAATGACTTTTACTGGGTGGGTTTCATCTTCATCCTCATCGTCACGGTAAAAAAACAAGACACGCAGTCTCACTGATAATGCGATGAACAGAACGAGTTGTACGTCTCGCCATCCTGGGATATCAACCCGCTGGCAGCAATCAACGGCAAGGCGACAGTGATGTCATTGGCCGCCTTCCTGAGGAAGTATCCCAGCGGCAAGGTACCCCGCAACTCCCGGGCCTTTGGCAAGGTCTTCGTCTGCCGCCGGGGCTGCAACACCCGGACGGCGAGCTACACGGAGGACTTCGTGTGGGAGGACATCTACCACGGCACCGAAGACGACGTGCTCAACCTTTGCGAGCGCGTCAAACGGGAGACCAAGGCAACGCGCAGGCTCCGCCGCACTGGTGGTGGTGCTGCTGCTGCTTCCCAGGCAAGCAAAGGATCTCCAGATCTGTATGCCTTCCAAGATAGCGATGCCGAAGAGGGTGTGCCTAAAGTACACCGACAAACGCCCAAGAAGCAGAGGACGATGTCGGGAGCAACGACGCCTAGCAAGCGCCGGGCTACCAGCAAGCCTACGACGCCTTCGTCACATCGGAAGTGAGTTGATTTTCCTTGCACAACTGGTATGATACAGATACAGAGAGAGAAGGGAAGAAGAGCACACGGCTGACTGGATGGAATTTGACTCGTCGCAGGATCATGGTCAAAAAGCACCTTGAGTTCACCCCTTTGGCAACAAGAACACTCTCACCGAGCCACTACCAGGGCTCCCCCTTCCAGCTCGCCCGCGCGCGGCTGCACGTGGCCTCAGTGCCGACAAGCCTCCCCTGCCGGGAGGAGGAGTTCGGCGAGGTGTATTCGCACCTCGAGGCGGCCATCACGGAGGGGACGGGGACGTGCATCTACATATCGGGCACGCCGGGGACGGGCAAGACGGCGACGGTGCGGGAGGTGGTGGCCAGCCTGGACCGGGCGGTGCGGGCGGACGAGCTGGACGACTTCATCTTCGTCGAGATCAACGGCATGAAGGTCACAGACCCGCACCAGGCCTACTCGCTGCTCTGGGAGGCGCTCAAGGGCCAGCGGGTCAGCCCGTCGCAGGCGCTGGACCTGCTGGAGCGCGAGTTCGGCAACCCGAGCCCCAGGCGCGTGCCCTGCGTCGTGCTCATGGACGAGCTCGACCAGCTCGTGACCAAGAACCAGGGGGTCATGTACAACTTCTTCAACTGGCCCGGGCTGAGGCACTCGAGGCTCATTGTCCTCGCCGTGGCCAACACTATGGACCTGCCCGAGCGCACGCTCAGCAACAAGATCAGCAGCCGCCTGGGCCTGACCCGCATCACATTCCCCGGGTACAACCACGAGCAGCTGATGCGCATCGTCCAGTCCCGCCTCGAGGGCGTCCCGGGGGACGTCGTCGAGCCGGACGCGGTGCAGTTCGCGAGCCGCAAGGTCGCCGCCGTCAGCGGTGACGCCAGGCGCGCTCTCGACATCTGCAGGCGGGCCGTCGAGATCGCCGAGGCCGAGAGCCGCGCCCTGTCTGCTGCTGATGATGGTGCCGCCGGCGCCGCTTCCGAGCCCTCTACGCCCAGCAAGAAGCCGTCGCGGAGGAACCAAAGGACGACCAAAGAGGATCCAGCCCAGCAGCAGCAGCAGCAACCGCAGCCCAAGAAGCGGAGCACAGCCGGGCGCGTCACCATCGATACGGTGCGCCGGGCCATCGCCGAGGCGACGACCAGCCCGCTGCAGCAGTACCTCCGGGCCCTGCCCTTCGCGGCTCGGCTCCTCCTGGCCGCGCTGCTGCTGCGCACGGGGCGGACGGGCCTGGCCGAGAGCACGTACGGCGACGTGCTGGAGGAGATGCAGCGGGCCGTGAGGTTCGGCGCCGGCCTGAGCAGGCAGGTCGAGCTCCTGGAGCTCGTCGGGGCCGAACAGAACGCGGGGGCGCAGCCCCCGAGCAACAGCAGCAACAACAAGACGGCGGCAGGGGCGGGCGACTCGTGGATGCACAGGCTTGCCGACCCCAACAACAGCGGCAAGCCCCGCCGCGACCCCCGCGCCGCCCCCTCGAGGCTGGCGGGGCTGGGCCGCGCGGCCGTCGAGCTGACCGGGGCGGGCATCGTTAACCTCGAGGCGCACCGGGCTGAGAGGCCGAGCAAGATCCGCCTTGCCGTCGGGGATGAGGAGGTCAGGTTGGCGTTTCGGGATGATCCGGAGATCAAGGCGTTGGGGCTTGTGCTTTAGCGGGTGGGTGAGTGGCATGGATTATGATGTCTTTATTAGGTGCTAGACGGGACAGGGCCCCAGGGGGGTTGTCATTTGATTCCATTCTTGGAGATTGTAAGAACTAGACTATTGCCCATATATGCGGGCAAGGCATGTCATGGCATGTAGACCGAGCGGCGAGACATACATTATACCTTGAGGGATAAATTGGGTTATAGGGTATACACAGCAGAGAAAGAAAGAAAACAATAGAGACACACAACGCCATGTGCATGCACAAAACACAGCGATTCTTTTGGGTTGGCACCGGTACACTGTCGGGTTGCCATTCAATTACAATTTTATCCCCCCCTTCCGAGTCCACCCTTTCAACACCAACCACGCCCCTTTCCTCTCAATAATCCCCAGCCCCCGAAACTCAAACACCCAAACCCCCACCTTAAAACCTCCTCTTGGAGAAGTTCGGCTTCCAATCGAGCGGGTGCGTCTGCTCCGTGGCGTCCTCGTCCTCCCCCCAGACCTTGATGGTCTTGTCCGCCTCGCCGCAGATGAGCCTGCTGCCGGAGCGGTCGAAGACGGCCTTCATGATGCCGCTCTCGGCGTCGAGGCTGCCAGGCTGGGCGGTGGTGTCGAGGGCCTGGAAGCGGTGGCCCGTCTTCCAGTCCCAGAAGGCCATGGAGCCGTTGTCTGCGCCGCTGTATAGGACGTCGAAGGCGTTGACGGCGAGGGTGTTGATGATGGCGTTGTGGCCCTCGAAGTTCTGCATGAAGGCCCCTTCCGGGCACTTCCACTGCTTGATGGAGCCGGCGGAGCCAGTGGCGAAGGTGAACTCGCGCGGGTGCGACGCCACGGCCCGCACGCCCTTCTTGTGGTGCGTCAGCACCCCCATCGTCTTGCCCGCGGCCAGGTCCCACATGCGCACCGTCGAGTCGAGCGAGGCCGTGATCACCTGCGGGTCCGCCTCCTGGCAGATCAGCTCCGCCACTGTGCCCGAGTGGCCCGCGAGCACGTGCACGTTGCTGCGGGTGCGCATGTCCCAGACGCGGGCCGCGCCGTCCCGCCCCCCGGTCACGAGCACATCGAGCGTCGGGTGCAGGGCCAGCGTGTAGACGCCGCTCAGGTGGCCGTGGTAGTGGCGGATCACCTTGTTGGTCTCGAGGTCCCAGCATTTCACCATCTTGTCCTCGGCGCAGCTGAAGAGGTAAGGGTGCCGCGGGCTGACGGCCAGGCCGCGCACCGTCGAGATGTGGCCCGTCAGCGTGAGCCGCAGCTGGCCCGAGGCCAGGTCCCAGATCTTGATGGTCCGGTCCCCGGCCCCCGACGCGAACCACTTGTTGTCCGGCTCCACCGCCAGCGCCCGGACCCAGCCCAGGTGGCCCGATATCACCCGCTTCAGCTTCCACGGCCTGTGCCACTCCGGCCGCGGCTGCATGAGCATGTTGTCCGACGCGTGGGAGAGGGTGAGTTGCTGGCCTAATATCGGGGGTGCTCTGTCTTTGGTCTGCTGTTGCTGTTGCTGTGATGATGAAGAAGATACAGCCGGGCCACGGCCCTTGAGAACAAGGGCTGTTGACTGTGGCCCGCCATTCTGCTGCTGCTGCTGCTGTCGCGTCCTGCTAGCCCCCGCAGCTGGTATCCCCTCGATCAATTTCCTCGACCGTTCTTCCTCCGGTGTATCAGCAGGAGGAACAGCGGCAGCAGGTCTCCTCGCTAACCCTCCAGGCCCGCCGGGTTTCCTCCTCCCTCCCGCCTGCGCCTGCCTGGCCGCCAGCGCGGGCGGGAGCTCCCTCAGGTCGGCGTACTCGGCGTTGAAGCGGAGGGCGAGGGAACTCTTGTCGAGCTCGCCATTGATCGCCGCGGCGGTCGGGTCATCCTCCTCGGCGATAACCTTGAGTCGCTTGCGGCTCGTGGCGTCCGTGAAGACAGCACGTGTCTTCATCGCGTTCTTGAGGATCATGGCGTGGAGGGCTAGGTCGGGGACGGAAGCAGGCGCAGGCGCCTCGACGGAGCCTTGCGCCATCTTGCAGTGAGGTTTTAGTTGGTGGCGGTCGGTTGTCGTCAATGGCGCAGAACAAAAAACGGTCGGGGACTTCTAGATTCTAAGTGCTGGAGTCTCTTTCGAGAAATGTTGGCGGTTGAAGTCTCAGTGGGTAGTTGGTAGTGGATGGTTAGATGTTGTTTTACATACAGCTCATATCTCGCCAGTATGCGCCACTGTTCGGTTGGCGGAATTTTGACAGGGGCGGGAAGTCAAACCAGGTCCGTGCACACCACACTGTACGCATTACCTCACCCTGGAAGCTGCCTAACAAAAGCGTACAAGACTGCACTGCATGTAAAAGGCGACTTATAGACAAACGGAAGAGCATTTACGCCTCTCCGGGGCACTCCAACCCTCACAAAATCCATATCCTTGAGAGTTCTTCCATTGAACACATTTTGACTCATCTTCCTGGAGCAAAGATGGAGGAAGAGGACAAGTTTGCCCTTCACGCTGCCTGTCGTGAGGGGAGGTGTAAGTGACCCCTCCCACTATGAACATCTTCAAACCATTGGGGTCTCGGGCTCTCAGCTCACCAGCTGACTGGAAACCATGGGATGGGGCATCATGGGGGGATGAGGCAGACGCCGTGGTCGAGTCTATTCTTAATGTGGGTGCACCTCTAGGTTTTTACCACCACTGCACGAGGAGACGCCGTCTAACTTCTTTATTACCTTAGGCAACCCCGAAAGCTGCAAACCGCAAGGATGACGACGGTAGGCTGCCTGTCCACTGGGCGGCGTCCTCCAACCAGCTCGAGATCGTGAATCTGCTGGTGGCGCAAAAGGGGTTTGACCCGGACATTCAAGTATATGACACCTTACTCAAATTGGCTATTTCCGAGCCAGGACGGCCTTGTGCGTGTCCAAACAAGTCTCAAAGTGAGAAGTTCACTGAGGAGTCATTTTGTAGGATGAGAGCGGTTGGACGCCCCTGATGATCGCTGCAAGCGTCCAGGATGGAGAGAAGATCGTCGACCTTCTCCTCAGCAAAGGAGCCGATGTTAACGAGAAGAGTGAGGCTTTCCAAACCCTTTGCTTGGGTGGTCAATCCGCAGATGAAAAGAAGACACGTGCTCACACGAATTTCACAGATAACAACGGACAAGTACGCCGCCCATCTATCTATCCATGCATCATGTCAACCCCAGATTTCAGATTAAGATGCATTCCTATCTAGATTCGGATTCAGGGGGGGGCCCCAACCCAACCCACATCCAGATCAGCAAAAGAGCCCTGGCAGAGACTGACCAAGAAAACGAAAAAAACCCAAAAACCCCAAAAAAAACACAGACAGCCCTCCACTTCATAGCCTCCAAAAACAACCTCGACCTGGCCCGCAAGCTCCTCCAGGAGCACAAGCCCCCGGCCTCGGCCCGCGTCCGCGACAGGCGGGGCCAGTACGCGCTGCACCGCGCCGCGGCCGTCGGGTCCAGCCCCATGGTGAACCTGCTCGTCGGGGCCGGCAGGAGCCCGCTCGACGCGACCGACGCGGCCGGGCAGACGGCCCTGCACCACGCCGTCGCCGAGGGCCACGGAGACGCCGCCGTCGCGCTCCTCAGGGCCGGCGCCGCGGCTGACAAGAGGGACGCCGATGGGTGCCTCGCGCTGGACCTGGCGCCGGACAAGGCGGTCAGGAAGTACATCGAGCAGGTGGCTGAGCAGGAAGGGATACAGCTTTGACTATTCTTTTGGTAATTTTCATTTTTAAATAAAGGTTTGTTTTATTTTCAATTTTTTTTCTCGGATCCCTTTTTGATTGGTTAGGGTGCCCCGTTGTTCGTCTTTGTAGCCTGATCTGACCTTCTAATGCTGTGGGAAAGGCAAAGAAATGAAATTCAAGGCATGGCTGAAGTTGAATCTGGACCCCTTGGTCAAGCCCATTTTCAGAACGTGACCTCCCAAGTTCCAATCCCGTTGCGCCTTGTCCAACGCCGTACGCCCACTCCCAGGCTGCCCCTTCACTTCAACGTCCTTTCAATAAGATCCCTATACATGGCCTTGACATCCTGCACGTCCGCCCTCAGCTCCTCCACCAATTCGCTCTTCTCCCCGAGCATCTCGAGCGTGGTCTCGTACCGGTCCTTGACCTCGGCCACCTCGGCCTCGAGCCTCTTTACTTTGTCCACGGCGGTCTTGCCGCCTTCGACCTCCCTCATAAGCGACACCATCTCGGCCCGCGCCTCGTCCCGCTGCCTCGACATCCTCGCCAGCTCCTCCCGGGCCGCCACCTTCTCGCTCTCCAGCCGGCGGATCTGCGCGCTCATGCGCTCCACCAGCTGCACCGAGGGTCCCGCCGCCACCGTGCTGACCGACACCATGTCCTGCAGCACCTGCCGCGGGTTGCTCGACGTCTCCGTCCCGGCCTCGGCCCCGGCCTCGAGCGGCGCCATGTCGTCCTGCTCCTCCAGCGGGTGGCCCATGCCGGGCGTCGAGAGCGCCTCGATCGACGCGCTGAAGTGCGTCGCCGGCGTCGTCATCCCGCCGTGATTCGACGACGACGTCCCCGCCGCGCCGCCGCCGGACTGCATCATCGAGTACACCGACGGCCTCGTCTGCGGCTGCACCGAAGGCCGCCGAGCCGCCGGCCCGGACCCGGCCGCGTCCCCGTTGCTCGATGGCGCGCTCGGCTTTCTCAGCTTCCCGGACAGGGTCTGGAACCCGAGCAGGTCGGAGCTCCACGCACGCGACGGCGGGGACAGCAGCGGCGACTCGGGCCGGCTGTTGCTGTTGCTCCCGCCTGTGGCCGTCCTGAAGGGTGGGTGAGGGTGCGGCTGCTGCTGCTGTTGCTGATGGGCCGGCCCGGTGGTGAGGTCTTCAAGCCATGACCTGCGGTCGTACGACTCGCTCCGCTCGCGGCTGCCACCTTGGCCGCTGCTCTCCATCCAGGCGGCCCGCTGCTTGTCGAAGTCGGCGCGCGCCTCGAGGAGCGCCGCCTCGGCCTGCTCCGCGCGCCTCCTGAGGGACTCGAGCTGCGCCTGGTAAGACTTTATGTCCTCCTGTGCTGTGGGGAGCTTGGAGCGCACGTCCTCGAGCTCTTCCTCGTTGCGCTTTGCGCGGACGGCCTGTGGAAAGCGGGGGTTCGTCAGCATATAAATAGAAGGAGTCGCGACCGCACTAGCACATATGTATGCATGCATGTAGGTAATATATGTAGGTGTGCAATAGAGAACGGGGGACGAGGACAGGAGCACATACAGCCTCCCTCGCCTTCTTCCTCATCTCCGACTCCCGCTGCAGGGCCTCGTCCCTCTCCTTCTCGAGGCTCGCCACCCGGGCCAGCAGCGTCGCCTCGATGCCCTGCCAGTTGTCGCCCGCGATGGCGTACTGCGTCTGCAGCGTCTCGACCTGCCGCAGCAGCTTGGCTTGGCTGTCGCCCAGGGCGCCCGAGCTGGTCTCCTCGGCCCGGACGCGCATCGCCTCGAGCTTGGCCTCCATGGCTGCCGCCTCGGCCTTGGCCTCGAGCTCGAGCACCCGCGCCCGCTCCGTCGCCCGCTCCAGCTTCTCCCGGAGGTCCGCCGCCTGCGCCCGGCCCCGGTCCGCCACCAGGGACTTCTCCACCTGCAGCGCCGCCACCTGCTCCTCGAGGTCGCGCGCCCTGGAGCGCTCCTTCTCCAGCGCGTCCTCGTTCACCTTGGCCGTCAGGGACTCGGCGTTCTCGGCCGCCTTCTGCAGCTGGATCCTCAGGTCCGAGATAGTCGCGTCCCTGCCCGCGACGTCGGACCGCAGGCCGTTGACCTCCTTCTGCAGCAGGCCGATCCGCTTCAGAGACTCCTCGTGGAACTTCTCCATGTCGTCCGCCCTCCTGCTTTTCCGCCTCATTGCGTCGGCGTCGGCGTCGGCCTTGGCTCGCGCCGCCCTGAGGTCGTTCATCTCCCTCTCGTCCTCCGCGATCTTGGCCCGCAGTTTCTTCATTATCGCCCGGTGCTTCTGCTCCGTGACGCCCAAGTTCTTCCCTTCCTCCATCAGTAGCGCGATCTGTTGGTCCTTCTCCGCCAGCTTCTTCTCCATGCTTCCGGGCGGGGCGGACTGAATCGCCTTCTTGGCCGCGTCGGCGGCCTCCCGGGCTAGATACTGCAGCTTCGCCTCGAGAGCATCGATTTTCTCAACATAATCGTGAATTTCCTCCTGGTGCTGCCGATGTCCATCGTCCGTCAGGGCTGGCGACAGCTCTGGCTCCTTAGCGTTGCCAGCTGTAGGCGCCGGCCGCCCCTGAGCATTCTGCTCTGCCTTGACGATCGCTTCTTCTCGGTCTCGGGGCTCCGCTGCGGCTGGTGTGATTTCGACTTGCGGTGGGGCGGGTAATAATGATGAATCTGTAGACTTCCTAGGCTGGTCCTGGACCGCATCCCCTGGAAGTGTTTCCTCCTCCTTTCCCTTACTGATGGTGACATCTAGCGGTAGCTTTTGAGGTTGTGTCTGCCCCGCTGAATCAGGGGCATCCAATGACGTCCGCTGCAAGGCGGCGGTCGCTTGTTGTTGGAAGTGCTGTGTCGGATTCTGAACCGTAGGTTCTATACTGTCGGTAGACCTGCGACTCTGGATGTCGAGGCTCTGCCTCGGGCTCGAGTTGAAAGATAACCTGGATGGTGAGGGTGATGGTTCCGGTTTCTGGCCAGAGGCAGCGTTCTTCGCAGCGACGGCTCTCGCGAGCCTCTCCTGTAATCGATCCTGTGCGCGACTTGTGGATCCTGATCTTGAGGGAACTAGAAGAAAGACAAAAGACGCCAAGGTCAGTAAAGAGAGTCAAATCACTTACGCATGGTATCGAGCAGCTCTAGGAAGCGAGAGAACAGCCATACCTGGACTTGGCTTCGCAGATACCGGTGCCGGCGCAGATGTACTCGCAGCAGCCGCCGTCGGAGCTTGGGCTGGTGTCAACTTGGCCTTCTTCGCCTCTTCTTCATCGGCCAGGATAGTATCGAGCCGAGACTCGATGCCATTAACGGCCTGTTGCAGAAATGAACCCCATCTTGCCGCCATGGCTCCAGGAGCACCAGCAGTTCAAGTGGAGGGTTATGCGGCCATTAAAGGGAATATCTAGTCAACAGTGGCAGAGGAGTTGTCCTGGTTCTCGACTCATGCTGTGGCTTTTCGGGTGGTGACTGGTGGCCGAGTGCACAGAGAGGGTCGTGGTAGTAGTTTGAGGGTCTGAGGGTCTGAGGATAAGCCAGCTGCACTCCGATAGAGCTCAGCGCTACCGAATTGGAGTATGTTGTTGGCGCGTGGCCTGATGGAAGGGATCTGTACAGCCCTGTTCCAGACTTCTGGTGTTCCCTAGCGCGAATTGATTTCCAGGCTGGCAAGGCTCGTGTTGCACCCTTGGGGCTAGTAACACTTAAGTCCCTGCGTAGGAGGGCCCAACGAGCAACCTGAGTTGTTATGACGCGTCAGCAAGGCCGCTAGGAATCACTACTTACAGCGAGCGCTTCGCACAACAGTGGAGTGTTGAGAGGTGGCTTCCTTGGTATGCGGCTCTTTGGTGGGCTACGTGGGCCCTTTTTTTTTGGGGGGGGTTTTGGCGGGTGCCTAGACCTCGTATAAAATGTGCCCCATGCACGGGAGAGGACAACCTACCACTGGAAAATGCCAATCTCGTCCAGGGTCGGTCGGTCAGTTGAGGCTGGTTGCACTGCCGTTTCGTTTCAGGCACATTCCCAGATACCTAATATCGCAATTCCGGGGCCGTGACGAACATACTGTGACGAACACTGTGTGTGAATGTCTATGCCAATTCGGATCAGGGTTTTGGCGTCACCGTGGTCACTCATCAACACATGTACGATGCGATCGCGGTTGCACAATACAGCATATGTCATCCCCTTGGCTTTGGGAACATTATCATCCAACTTATTCCGTAGCATCTTAGCAATGGCATCGAAAGTTTGGTGATGACACGGGCTGTGTCTGTACCAGACTTCCCCCTGCAATCATTTGTATCCCAGCCAAGCAACGTTCTCGGTCTCTAAAGAGGCGTGTAGTCGGAATTCGGGACCAGCACGTGCTATAGGAAGGATCTCAGAGCAGTGAGTGCGGGGGAAATGGAAGCTTCGGACCTGTTGGGTCGTCCCGACTTACTTAACCTACCTACTACTACTAGGTACCTACCAGAATTCCTGCCCTACAGGTTGAGTACTCAAGACTGGTGAATCTCCAGGTCTTCTGGAAGTCGTTACCACTAACCCTCTAGCCTCCTGTGCTGTCTCTATTCCCCTACCAAGCAATACTTTGCATCGTATTTGCCGTCCCTCAGTCTTTCAATCTATAATATGGTCTATGTCCCTTCACCCTCCTGTGTGATATCTTACCTCCTATCCGCTACCGTTAAACCTTGGAAGGCTTGGATAATTGTTAGAAAGCTTACCCCTTTTGTGACCCCCGGTAACTCATGATCAGATCGACCTGTACTGCTAGTAGGTTGTTGTGAAGCCACAGCCATCCCGCCGGCTGACCCGGGAGTGGGATCGTACTGCGTAGGTATGGACATTGGTACCCATACATGTACCAATATCCAATGTGCCAATACGTCCCGTACACCTGCCCTCGGTTCATCGGGAGATGGAAACTTGAGATGAGGCTCTTAAATGCAAAGGGAGATGTTGATGCGTTCTGATCCACATTCAACCCCTCGCTATTTCAACGGTGTCCCACGACACGGCCCAAGGTGTACTCCGTAAGTTGTCGCTCTCCTGATCCTGTTCGCCTCAGGCCCACTCCCCCCTAGATCTACGACAGGATTGTCCTCGACCATACTCGACACCTTGGTTTGCTCCGGATGACACAAACGTGCAGATATCCATACACACCTACGCCCGCATCATAGACTGCATTTCACAGCAGCCGCGAGCAAATGCTTTGTCGTGTCGGTGGATGGAACCTTTTGATTAAACTCTTCGCACCATCCTCTGCCTTTTTTTGGTTCTCGATCGCTCTGATGTATGTATGCACACATGGACGGTTCTAGACTAACGTCCGACTGCAGCGGTCCTTTTTGTCTTTAGGCGTAAACAAGGGACGGAAATTTAGGGTGGCACAGGTGTAACTAATAACTTATTACCGACTGCGAGCGCTCCCATTCAGCATCTCTTTTGCCACTTCCGGACCACACAGCTACACAGCCCATCTCATCCATCACTGCACAAGTTGCTCATCCAGCCTTGCCGACCATAACGAACGCTCATGAGACTGCCAAGCATTCATTGGTGTTGCGAGAGCCAGCAAGATGTCAAATGTCTCGCTTCCTTTCGGGATCCCTTACAACCTCCCGTATCGTGAGGCGCGAGATGGCTTCTGGGGAGAGCAGACGTCGACTCTGAACTGGTGTGAGGAGGTAAGACGCGGAAGCCCTTTTGACTTTTTCACTCGACGATCCTTGAGGCTCACCCCCCGTTATGTTATGTAGGACTACAATGTCACCTACTATTGTGCAGAGTTCATCAACACATTGAGCAACCTGGTCTTCATGTACCTCGGCGTCAAGGGCATCCGAAACTGCCTGTCTCACTCTCACTCGCCGGTGATGCTCCTGACCTTTATGGGCTATATCGTTATCGGTCTTGGGTCCATGGCCTTCCATGCTACCTTGAAGTGTGAGATGGCACATTCACCGGCCCTTCCTTCTTCTCCCGCCCGGTTGCCTCGTCTGCCAATGGTGCCGAGGGCTCACTGACATGATCCGTCTCGGCAGACTCGATGCAGCTTGCTGACGAGTTGCCCATGATCTACACCACATGCATTATGGGATATGCCACCTTTTCCTACGCAAGGTCGAGGATATTCTCTTTCTGGCTCGCGTCTGCCTTGATCGGACTTGCCGCCTTCATCACGGTTTGTTCACCCGATAAGGATGAGAAGTCTATGATCCTCTCACCCCGCCGAGGAAACTCTCCTAACCCGCGTGGGTGGCTTGTAGGCGTACTACCACATGACCAAAAACCCAGTCTTCCACCAAATCGCGTACGCGTGCTTGACGATAGCGGTCATCTCCCGCGGCGCCTACGTCACGAAGTATGATGTCGAGCCGGCTCTGAAGCAGAGAAACCCAGCAAAGGCAGACAAGATAATGAGGGATAATTGGTCGCTGGTTGGCATTGGTAAGATTTTCCGACGCCTCTACGCGACCAACGGATCTCAGACTTACAAAAGAACCAGGGATCGCCGGGTTTCTTATTGGTTTTGCGATTTGGAACCTTGACAATATCTACTGCCGCCGCCTGGTATCATGGCGTCATCATATTCTGCTGCCCTGGTCGATCGTTCTGGAAGGGCACGGTTGGTGGCATCTATTCACTGGCCTAGGTCAGTGACTTCCCCCCGACTGTGTTCCGCCCCTCAAAAGTATGTTTTGCTGACCAGGGAGCCTACGTGATCCAGGTGGTATGTTTTCGATATTATTTACTACCCTTGAACAAGTAACACTATCGAGGGGTGTTCTGAACCTAACCATCCTCTTCATATTACAGCTTACCACCTCATCGTCTGGCGCGTGTGGATTGAGTGTTGCCTCGCCCGCAAGGAGGATCAGTTCGAGCTGCAATGGTCGTGGCCTTTCGGCGTTCCAGAGGTTGTCCCGTCTACACCATCGAAGGCGCTTAATGGACAGAATGGAGGCAAAATGAGCGGGAAGAAGTTGTAGTCGGAAGCGTGGGCTTCTTCGGGACTACACAGGATCTCTCATTTACTCCCGAAAGAGATGCTCATATTTCTATCTTGGGGGCGAAGGATTTAGAGTCACAAACCAGGGCGTCAAAATTGCTCACACTCAAAAAAGGCACACATTCACAAACGGTTTGATAGGTAGCTTGGTAGGTAGGTATGTAGGTAGGTAGGTACCAGGTGTCTGTAGATACCTGGTAAGTAAGTGTCTGAGATAGGTCCGTTGATGTGAAGAGCGCTGGCGGCGTACATGAGATATCCAAGGATATTCTACCAAATAATCAAACGCTGTTTTTCAATTATTTTTCTACATTCACTTCCCGTGGCTTATGACCTTGGAAGTTTGTCCAACTCTTGAATTTTGAATATTTGCCACTAGGTGTGTGTCACTTCAGGCCTAAGGGGCACGAAAGCCATGAAACTTGGGCATCGATGGTGGGGCGCTTCTTTGAGGTGGGATGAATTTTGAAGCCGCTTGACTTCCATCTGCAGTTTGCACTTCTCCCACCAGGATACACTAGGATACATCAATCGCTCCTCATACAGAACTCATCTTCTGAGTGACCGGAGCCATCAACCCTACGTTACCTGCATACCGACCGGCACAGCCACCAAAGATGTCGATATCAAACGAGGCTCTGCAGAAGGTGAGTTTGGCCCCGTCTCAGCTTGAGTGAAGAGGCTGAGCATACCCTGGCTTTCCGCTCCTCCCTCCCCAGTATCCGGCCCGGACCGTTACACTTTTTATTTATCTTTAGAAGAAAAGAAGAGAAAACAGTTACCTCCAAATATGATGGATGCCGATCCATTGCGGGGGGTTCCGCCCTTTACTAACATAGTAACAATGCCTCTTAGTTGATCCAAGAGATCGAGCTCAAGTCGATCCAAGCGCAGCAGCAGATCACCTTGGTGCGGGCCCAGCAGGCAGCCAAGCAGCGCGAGATGCGGCTCGCACAGTTGACACGGAGTGAGATCTCATCGCTGCCGGCGGACACCGCCGTGTACGAGGGTCTAGGAAAGATGTATGTTGCACATCATTCTTTTGCTTCCTATCCTTCTCCTTCTTTCTCCCTCTATGTGCGTATCATTCTACCACACTGCAGCCACCCACTGCCCGGTGGCTCTGGGGAAGGTGAGAGAAAAGTCGGACCGCTGCGCGTGGCAAAACTATGTGGAATGAAACACAAAAGCTGGTTGACGACTTATGTCGATATGCGGCCTTACTGAAAAACCACCCTGTTTCCCCCTAGGTTTGTGTCCGTCCCGGTATCGTCCATAAATGACAAGCTGGACAAGCAAATGAAGGACCTTGAGACGGACGTGGAAAACATGGGCAAGCGGCTTCACTACCTGGAGACGACGGCTAGGACGAGCCAGAGCAACATCGACAAAATACTGAGGCGCAGTGGTGATGCAGGCGGCTCCTGAAGAATCTGCCACACGCAGTACCTGACTTACTGACTGTGGAACGGGGGCTGTACGATACATCTACCTGCTGTCCCAACGCTAGTTGCGGCAGCGGCAAAAAGCACATGTACGCAGTGCAGCCTATCTGCCCAATGCCGAGATCACTTGCAGGGAAAGAAACAGAAGCGCCCGAGGCAGTCTTTTGTTGGTTTCAAGCCCCGTTTGGGGGGCGGGCCCTGGCAGGAGAATGAGACTCCAGCAGTTGCTCATCTATACGTAAACTTTCGAAAGAAGCCACAAGACGCTGCTACGAATGGCTAAGTTAGTAGTACACTAGCTGAGAACCACAGCATCTCCATCCAACAGCTCCGTCAAGTGGATCATGCCTTTTGCGAAATTAAGGAAGTTTCGGTTGCCGCCTGGCCGCTGGACATGGAAAAAATCTCGACATAATCCGTACCGCATGCCCAGCCAGCAGGAACAAGCGCCGCCATCCGCTTCGGGCCCATTTGAATGCGGGGCAGGCTCCTGGAGAACCACAAACTCTCGCAGTTTGCTCCGATGCCAACCCTGCTTGCGACCGTGGCGGAATACTTGTTCGCATACCTGCTGGCTTCTTACTGTTTGTCTTCTTGAAGTTGGTTGATAATTCAGGTCGCCCACCGTCGGATGATGGCAGACACGCGTGACCCACGTATAAGTTGCCTTCAGGCGAACTGGCTCGCCAGCTGGAGCGATTCGTGCCGGGAATTGCCTGTTCGCGGGCTTCCCATCCCATGATCAATCGCATTGCCACCTGCCCTGCGGGCTGGGAACCCGACCCCTCATCGGACCCTATGTGGGCAAAGAATCCAGATGGCAGCGGCGCTATCAGCCCTACGCTATGTTGCACGCTCTCTCCGGCCAGATGCAACACCTAATGGATGCCATTTCTTCTTCTTCTTCTGATTTTTATGAAGGGGTTCTTCTAAACTCTTTACTCCGTAGAATGGAGCATTTAGGTGCCTACCTACCTACATACTTAGCTAACTACCTCCCCATCTGATACTATCATCCTGTAAACCTATCGAGCAATTTCCGTCGGTTTCTGTTAGTTGCCCGCAATGAGAGTTGGTAGCTGACTGTTGGCTGCACAGACACCTGGCCTGCCGCAAGTATCCGAAGTGCGTGGCCATCACTACCACAGGCAACTGGTTTGCCACCGGGGAATTCCCACCTGTATAGCCGTAAACCCGATCATCAGTTCTGTTAGAAAATGGTCCGTCAACCAACACCCCGTCATGGCTCGCTACGTCGCCACTCCCTTCCCGTCCGCTTTGCCTGAGACTCCCGTCTTATGGGAATTCCCGCATCGCGAGGCTCTCTGGCGGGAGCGTGATTTGACATGGACGGGGTACTCCATCCATACCTCCTGCTTATCAAGACCTACGCCAAAGCAGTTCCCTCCGTGACATCCAAGAACCCATTACACTATGTCAGCCCCCAGATGTCCAGCCATCCATCTCGTCGGTCCACTTGGTACTTATTACCTAGCAGCGCTCGCTGGAGGAAGCACGTTACTGGCCAGAAAGGCCGGAAGTGGGCATTATTATGCCGCGTACAGCCCCAAGCAAGCACACTTTTCAGAATCATTGAACACTTATACTTGACATACGCAGTAAGAAGTCCGGAGGCACATCCAAGGCAAAAACCCCACCTAGAAGGGAGGCAGCCGCTATCTGACCAACCACCGGCGACCCCGCCATCCACAGAGATGCATGTACGTATTGCTGGCTTGCCGCAAATAGCACCAGACGGCCAAGGGCTGGCCTGCGGCCCACACACCCCTCTATGGGGTCGCGCTGCCCTATCGAATCCTTCCGTTTTTTTGTTTTACTCCTGACATGGGGGCGGATGGACTGTGACCTTGCTCGTGTCCCTCGAGCTCTTCCTCGAGGCATTCAGTGGTAGTACCCTTCCTTTGGGATGAAATGTGCACTTGGGTGTGGTGGGCGCTCATGCAGTGGTTGGCTGTCCAGCTCATGACGGGAGAACGGGAGATGGCTGCCCTGCTGTGCAAGTTTGTGTGGCACATGCCGCAATGCTTCAGGGTTTACTCTCGGATTCCACTGGCTACAGGTGTGCTGCAAGTCTGCTGGGAGCCGTCTGGCTGGATGCATTGACCAAGAGACACGATCCTTGACCGCCGCCGGGTCACGGTCAGACTGCGGCTCCCTCCAAAATCCAAAGTCCCCTCTCAGGGAGAAGAGAGCGGAAGAGACATTGAAGAACTAGCCTACACCCAACCCACCCCGCTCGCCCTAAAAACCCCCCCTCCGTCCCAGTCAATTCTCCCGCTGACTGCTTACGGCTTCTTCTCTTAACTTCTTCAATCTCACCACTCTTCCTGCACAATTTTCTCTCCCTTTAGCTCAGTGAGGGGCAAATCGCTCAAACATATCGTTGCCAGCAAGCTGTCAACTTATAAGTACTGAGCGCATCCCTTGAGGTGTCTGAGTATTTCTCAAGGGTCGTCTGGTCTTATCTCTAAAGTGAGTACCTACTGTCAGTTCCTTGTTGTACACGGCCACCAAAGGTACCGACTTCCCTTGGTACCTCCATAGCAGCCTACCTCGCCCACGTTATTTGCCTTGGTAGGGTGGTTGACGCTAGGCACACCTCAACGCACCTCAGCACGCGCAGTTGGGAATCTGAGTTGGCCGACTCTACTATCGACCCTAGCACCAATTTGTGGTGTTCGGCTCAATCTGCGATCTACCATCTTGCCCATTAGTTGCCTCCAACTCTAGCTGACGGTCAATGCGTGTATACAGAAGACCACATAGCCAAGCAGAACCCTCTTTCTAAGGCTTTAGGCTTTAGCCTCGCCTCTTGAGTCCCCACAGACGGCAATACGACTTGGACGACTTAGAGGAGAAGCCAAGATGAGTCGTTATCGCGACCACCACGACTACAGCAGCTCGGATGAGAGCGTGCGCATTAACATCCGAACCGACCACCATGAGCCACAGCGAGGAGGGGGGGTGCACTACGTTGCACCCCGCCCGACGGTGCGCGACCGCTCCCGCGAGCCCCGCCGTAGGTTCTACGAGGCCGGGCCCAACCTAGTCGTGTCCGAGTCAACTGTCGTGCGCACTCGGTCCAAGTCGCGGGAGCGCCGGTCGTCGCCGCCCCGCTCCCCCGCCCCGCTGCCCAACCAGATCGTGATCAACAACTACAACGAGCGGTCCGACTCGTCCTCGGGCGAGGACTCGGACCATTCCACCACGGTCTCGCGCCATAGCCGGCGCAGCCACAGCCGGCACCACCACCACTCGGTGGGGCCCGGCGTCGTGCCTGTCCCGCCCATGGGGCCCGGACACCCCATGGGCCCCATGCCGGGCCCCATGGCCATGGTGCCGCGTCCGCGCCCCGAGGACCTCGAGCGGGTGCGCGAGCTGGAGCGGACCCGTATCCAGCTGGAGGAGCTCCGCATGCGCGAGGAGGAGCGCACCCAGCGGGCGCTGCAGGAGTCGGACATGGCGCGCCAGAGGGAGGAGTGGGAGTACGGCCTGACGCGGCGCGAGCTGGACAAGCTCAAGGCGGACCGGGAGCGCGAGCGCGAGGAGCGGCGCCGGGACAAGGAGTCGCGCGAGGAGGCGGAGCTGCGCCGGGCCAAGCGCGAGCTGGACGAGATCAAGCGCAAGGAGGAGCGCGAGGTTGAGGAGGAGCGCATCCGGCGCGAGCTCGAGATCAAGCGGCTCGAGAAGGAGAAGAAGGAAGCCGAGGCCAAGAAGGCCAAGGAGCAGGCCGAGAAGGACGCCATCGAGCGCTACAAGCAGCGCGAGATGGAGCGCCAGCAGAAGGAGCGCGCCGAGAAGGAGGCCGCCGACAAGGAGTACCAGCGCCGCCTGCAGGAGGACCTGATCAACGCCGGCGTCGACGAGAAGCACATCCAGGCCATCATCAAGAAGGAGAAGATCGAGAAGGCCAAGGGGGACAAGCCCAAGGAGCGCGCGACATACACCCGCATGGCCCGGCGGTACCTCTCCATTGAAACTCTGCAGGTTTATGGGATCGACTTTGAGTTTGACCAGGTGAGCAGCCCTTTTTTTCTTCTTTCTTCTCTTCCTCCTCTCTTCCTCTCTTCCCCTCCTCTTCATCCCCTCCCTCCTACCCTGTACTGACCGTGGACGAAAACCCAACGCCCACCAACCCCAGGACCCCAACTACGTCCTCATCAAGCGCTGGGTGCCCGAGGACGAGCAGGACCGGCTGTGGAAGCACACCAAGATCATCCGGGACCGCCGCCTCGTCACGACCGCCCAGAGCACGAGCATCAGCAACAAGGTGGTCCTCAAGGTGGAGGATGACCATCACCACCACAAGCACCGCAAGGAGAAGGGCGAGGACTTCATCTTCGTCAAGAAGAAGCGCGAGAGGTCCCGGTCCCCCAGCCTGCTCATGTACCTCGCCGGCGCTCAGCCGCGGTAAATTTCGCCGAGGCGCGCCCCTCCCTGACACCTTTGAAATACAGTGGGAAAGGAATGGGAAGAATGAGGATATGAGGAAGAAGAAGAAAAATAAAACCCGAAAAAAACATGATGGAAATGATCCAATACCCGGTTTTTGCTGTCCTGAGTTGATTCTTTCTTGGTTTTCCTTCCTGCTTTTCCCTCCCCTTCTTCATTTACTGGTTCATGATAGTATGCCTTCTCATCTTCGGTTCCCCCTTTGTCGAATCAGGCTACATCCTGTCCCAAGGCGCAGTCACCAGAACTGTTCGCTCTCGGGTTTCTTCTTCAATCTTGAGCTTTTTCAGTGAATTTTGGACGGACAACAGTTGTCTCTTTGGATAGGCCCTCTGGCAGGAGATATATAGCGTTGGGAAGGATGAATCTGTATTTCCCCTTGTTTAACTTAGATCCAACGCTCCTCTCCCCTGCATTCTGCTTTCTAGGCCTATTATATTGGGTTTTTTTTCTCCCCGCAGTTCAGCTTCAGGATAGCTAGGTAGTTACCAACCATCTGATTTATTTTGACTTGGTATTCTTTCCCTGTTTGGGGATGTGAAGTTTGAGCTGAGTTCTAAGTTCCCCCTTCTCCATAATCTTTGCTTCTCCACATCATCTGTTCCTTTCTTTCTCTGTTGCCAGATCCTCTAATAAGGGGTACGGAAATAGTGTGTTGTTTATGGACGCTCGCCGCTTTTCTGCTGGGTCGCCCATCCCATAAACACCCCGCCTCTGTACAGAACAAAAACCATGCATAGTGTAGTAGTGTTGATACACTTCCGCCGGGAATGCCGCCATGTCCCCTTCTATATCGTCTAAAAACACCTAACCTGGCAACCAAGGGACAGCAACAGGGAAACAAAAACAAAAGAAGAAAAAAGGAAATCACAAAAACCTGTAATTGTACACACGAAGACGCAGTAACAGCTTATTCTTACAGCACCCTCTCCTGCCCACCCTTGACGCCCCTTGACCAACTGACGTCGGCGCGCATGATGAGCTCCTCGTACAGGGTCCAGGCGAGGGCCGAGGAGAGCGCCTTCCGGGACATCCTGAGGGCGAGTCCATCGAACATGGACCGAACCCCTTCCTCGGCCAGCATGCGCCTCGCGGCAGAGACCATGTTCCTGTACCCGGCCGGCTGGAGCTGGATGCGGGTCTTGACGGCGTCGAAGGGGTTCGAGGCGGCCGAGCAGGCGGCGGCGGCGAGGGCGCCCGAGGTGAAGTTGATGGTCGCGGCGCGGGAGGTGCCCATCCTCCTCCTCCTCTTCTTCTCCTCCTCCCCCTCCTTGTCCTCGCTCCCGGGACCATCCTCCTCCCCCTCGGGCCCGGCAAGCCGCTCGTACGCCCGCCCGACCCTCCTCTTGGCCTGCTCGTAGAAGAGCACGTAGAGCCCCGCCGTCGGCGCGTCCCTCAGCGCGGTGGCGCCGAACCCGGCGAAGAAACCCCTGGCCCCTTCCGTCCGCAGGATGTCCCGGCCCGCGCCGAGGACGGAGCGGTACGAGTAGAGCGACGACTCGTACCGGACCTTTATGACGGTCAGGGGCATCAGCACGAGGCCTGCGAAGCCCCGGGCGGCGGCCCCGGCGAGGAGGTTGCCCGTGTTGGAGAGGCGGACGAGGCTGCTGCTGTGCGTGCTCCTGCTGCTGTGCGTGCTCCTGCTGCTGTGCGTGCTCCTGCTGTTGTTGTTGTTGTTGCTGCTGCTGCTGCTGCTGCTGCTGCTGCCGCCGCTGCCACCCACGCTCAGGGCGCCCCCGCTACCTGCCCCTGCGACGGCGGCAGGGAACCCGCCCGGGCCCGTCGTTGTGGTGCCATCGTGGGTGGCACTGTCGGGGGCGGGGGAGGCGAGGGCGAGGAATGGAACCCTCGTGGCGGCCTGCCTGATCGCGTTCAGGCTGGTGAAGTATATGGCGGAGCCGAAGCCGGTGCGGAGGGCCGACGGGGCCGTCCCGCGCCAGAGGCCCCTCCACCCGGACGGGGAGGCGCGGATCTCCCGGATCGAGAGGACGAGGCTGTGGTGGCCGGACTGCTGGACGCGGGTCTTGAGGAGGTCGATCGGCTGCAGGAGCGCGGCGGAGAGGACGCCCGAGGAGAGGCCGGCTATGAAGTGAGATGCTGTAATTTTTGGGGAGTTGAGTTAGTTTTTTTGCGTAATACTTTCTCTTCTACAGCAGAATCACTTGTCGCGTGAGCACAATCAAGTCGCCATTGCTTGCGGAGCGAGATATAGATCGTCCGCTAGACTGTGCACAGTTAGAGAGAGAGAGTAACAGGGCTTACAGGACTTCGAACCGCCTTTCCCGGAGCCATCGGACATGGCGGATGGAGGGTTGCGCTGGGTAGGATATAGAGGGGGCCACTTTCGGCTGGTTTAGTGGTTCGGGACTTTCAGCGGACTGGGGCGGGAAAGCTGGCCATGATATTACACCAGGCTTCTACTTTATAAAAAATAGACCAGCAAAAAAGCTCAGTATCGTGACTCAAATTCGGTGAGGCTCGTCGTGCGATATGAGGAGCTACCTAGCGCACCTACCTCGTGGACCGGTGTAAAGATGACGGCATTATCCCTGGTGTCCGTTCTTTTCTGGAGACGACCCCTTTGCGATTGCGACCAGACGATTTTAGGCCGCGCTTACCCGACATGCTCCGATTTTAATGGTACAAAAACGCTGGGAGTCATGAGAGGAAATAGAGGTGGTTGCCATCCAGCCTTGAGATAACCCTTTCAATTGTTTGGACTGACTGTTATGCCCGTGGACACTGGTGACATGACTGAAGTGACGGGCGGAATCAGCGATGCGCCCCAGGCCGTCTAACCTCTCTAAGCCGCCACGCATCTAACAAAATACAGGGAGCTTGTAGCACAGGCGGCCTGGGTATCTAAAATAGTTTTGAATATGACCGATTAATTGACCAAATCAGTGACCAAATCATTATCAAGGCATTGCAGATCAGTCGCGATTCAGTCGTAGTTTCCCGTTCCGTCTAGGCGGACATGACATGACAACTCAACTAGAGCGCACGCGAACTATCCCTTTCCTTTTCCGTCACCAACGATGCTCTCCAGCCTCCCCGCGAGCAACCGATGCCTCTTGACGACCTGCACCCACTCCTCCTCATTCTCCTCGTGTGGTTCTTCGTCCCCGGTCTCCCCGGAACCGACCACGGCACCGACGTCGAGGCTGGCCAGGAACAGGCCAAAGTCCCCCCCCAGCCTCCCCAGGGACCCGGCGCAGTAGAGCACCTGCGTCAGGAGGCTGTCCCGGCTGGCCTGGTCCCTCACGGTGGGGAGGTAGGTCCGCAGCGTCTCGAGCAGCATGTCGACGAGGTGGAGCGGGAAGGTCGCCAGCGGCGTCGGCATCGGCTGCAGCGGGTCGCTTCCGGGCGGCCCCGCCCTTCCCTCTGGCGGTGAGTGCAGCTTCTTGTCCCCGGCCTCGGAGGGGAAGATGCTCCGGTACATGGAGACGATGGCGAAGCTCTGCTCCCGGAAGATCTCGATGTACTTCTTAAGGTATTTCTCCGTCTGCTGGCCCCCGGACCAGGCGCTGCTGCTGCCCTTCTGCTGCTGCGCCTGCGCCTGCGCCTGCTTCTGTCTCGCCTTCTCCTGGTCCGCCAGGTCCCGCAGCGGCGCCAGCGCCTCCAGCATCGCCATCAACATGGCCAGCCTGCAGACGAGGAACAGCGCGCCCAGGACCTTCTCCTGCTCCGCTGCGGCCGCCGCGGCAGCGGGGCCCTTGCCCTGACCCTGGACGTGGAGGGTCCCCGACGTCGCCGCCGCCGCGGCGCCCGCGGTGATGTCCGGGAGGATCCTCCTCAGCCAGCCGATGGTGCGCAGCGAGGCGGCCAGCTTCAGGCTCGGGGCGCGCAGGCTCAGGACTAGGTTCGCGGCCATGGTGCGCATGGCCTCGTCCGCCTGGTCCGAGACGGAGCAGACGAGCCGCGAGGCCGGGTGCAGCGCCTGCAGGCGGCGAATGTGCCCGTTCAGGTCGAGCGCGGAGCCGTAGTTGACGGGCTGCGTCGAGATGGCCGACGACAGCAGCGTCGGCAGCTCTAGCATGTCGACGAGCCGCTCGACGTTCCGGGAGAGCAGGAGGGCGCGCTTCCGGCGGGCGAGGAGATCGTTCTCTTGGCTGCCGTTGCTGCTGTTGCTGTTGCTGTTGCCGCCGGATCTGCTGTACGTGGTCGAGAACTTCACGGCCTCGTTGTCCAGGCGGGGGATCGCGGCTCGCAGCTCGGCAGTCGCGGCTGCGAGCTGAGGCAGGGTGGTGTGCAGTGCGGCATGGTGCGCCGCCGAGTCGATGATGGACTTGTGAGACTTCTTGGACAGAGACTGAAGCGATAGGAGGAGCGCATGGGAGGCATGTGAGAGGGATTGGGGTTCCGTAGAGTCCAGCGATGACAATGGCTGGGAAGCCAGCTTGGAGAGGTAGTCAAGCGAGGTGTGATCCGTCGCTACCGCGGCTGGTGGCGGCTGTGGTGATGATAATGAGGTGGGCCCTGAAGAGTGGCCCGGGTCCGGCGCAGACACAAGAAGGTCGTAGAGGAGATCTGCCATCTTTGGGGGTGTGTGTGGCTGTGCGCAACTTGCTTCTCCCCTGACGTCTCCGTTATCCACAATTTACGGCCGCTGGGGGTCCGCCTCCCAGGTTATCCTTATTGTCGGCGACACGGCCGCCGTGATCTCCTAGCTTGCTTCCTGCACCATCCACGTGCAATAGGTGTTCCCGGCAGCCTGGGCACTTTGGTCGAGAGACCGTTGGTTCCAAGAACCCAAGGACCCCTATGACGGAGCGGGGAAAAAAGAAGCACGGTATTTGCTAAAACCGTATTAGATCCGGCTGCAGTCTCATGCAGCCGCAGCACCGGAAAGAGGATTGTTGTCGTTCAGTCGCTAGCATAATGTCCTACGATCGATCTTATGGCGTACGGAGAGAGTGTCAATAGCGAGACTTCAACGTGGTCACGCACCGCGTGGCAGCTGAGCTGTCCAACTGCCCACTAAACAAGGAGTGACTTGTCACTGTGGACGGTCCGTTCCTCTGGAACTCCAGCACTGAAGTGGGGGCAGGGGCCTCTGCACTGAATACTTGGATCACGAGTACCCTTGTGTTGGGGAGTCGGCTTATCATTACATCGCAAACGCGATAAGGAACCTGTTGTAGAAGTAGCGATCTGACACCTGCCAGGAGAAGTCGCGATACTGCGCGGGAGCGTTCTCAGCTGCTAAACCCCTTTGGACACCTAGGTACTGGTACACTGGGGCCTGACTCCTCATCTGATAAGATACGCTACTCCCCTCCTTATTTCCCAACAAAATCATCATCAGGGTCCTCCAGTTGGTGGGAAAGGGTTCAGCCAAGCACCGTGTGGGAGGGGGTGCGTGAATCGAAGCAGGGAAAAAGAGCTTCGTCACCAAGAACAAGCCTCAAAGCCCTTGCATTACACTCCTTTCTCAGCTCTTCAAGGTTTATTTCCCTGGCAAGGAGGTCCCTAACCTGAAAGAGCGGCGGCGGGTTGCAGGCTTCGACCACTCGATCAACGGGCGCCCACGCCGTAATAAATTCAGCCCCGAATCCTTGAGTCTGTCTGCCTGTCCACGAGCAGGACCAAACACACTTGCATCCAGGCAAGCGCCGACCAACGTCACGGGGTCCCGCGCCAGTCTCGTGCCAATAAACCGGTTGAATTGATAATTCATTCTTCATTCCCGTCCCGTCCACACAGACACACAGTCACAACAGACACACTGTTGTGGCAGGCGCTGCCTGGAGGTGCATGCAAGCAAACGGCCTTGGCACCGAATGACTGTTGGTTTCAACCCGCTGGACCCCCAAGACACATCACCACGGAGTTTTGCGCCGAGGACAGGCTGACTGCTGCCGTGGCGTTTATTAAATTCCAGGCTCCCCGCATGTAAGCCCAAGGTTATCTCCTCGTTCCTCTCTTCTCACTTTTCCCTGGGGGGCAGGAATTTTGCTTGTTCTCCTTAGCTTACTTTTTTCCCCCTATCTAAGTCTCTAGCGTTGACGAGACCAACCGGGACTACAACTGGCCGGAGAGCCCGAGACCAGACAGCAAACAGCACCGTCCGACACCTGAACTTTCTTTCAAGATGCGGGATCCGTTTCCCATCCCGCCGATCCCCGCATTGAGCAGGGCGGTCCAGCCCTTGGCTGATAAGCTCTCCTTCCCGACGTTGCCCCTCCACATCCACGAGGTCGTGGCCGGTGTCATTCTCTACACCTTTGTCCAGGTCGTCGTTTCGCCCTGGATCTCGATGAAGTTCTGGCCCCAGCACTACCCACTCAAATCAAGGGGTAAAAGGGTCAGCTGGGACGCACACGTTGTCTCGATGGTGCAGAGCTGCCTGATCAACGTGCTCGCCCTCTGGGTCATGTTCGTCGACGAGGAGCGCTGGAACATGGACGTAGAGCAGCGTGTCTGGGGCTATACTGGCGCCTCGGGGATGATTCAGGGGCTTGCCGCTGGCTACTTCGTCTGGGACCTGGTCGTGACGATACTGTACATCGATGTCTTCGGCCTGGGCCTACTTGCACACGCCTCGAGTGCTCTGGCGGTGTACGCTGCCGGATTCGTGAGTTGCCTCTCCTCTTGTATTCATCGAGTCCCACTTCTGCTTCTAGAAACCTCTCCCGGTAAATCAGAACTGACCGTGGGGTTTCATCCCTCCTCAAACAGAGGCCGTTTCTCAACTTCTACGGCTGCACCTTTATCCTCTACGAGCTGTCGACTCCCTTCCTCAACATCCACTGGTTCTTCGACAAGCTGGGCATGACGGGCACCAAGGCGCAGCTGTATAACGGCATCGCCCTCCTCACCGTCTTCTTCTCGTGCCGGCTCGTCTGGGGCACGGTGCAGTCAGCCATGGTCTACAAGGACCTCTGGTATGCGATCCGCACAGGCCCCACCATGACCTTCGCGACAGAGACCCCGGTGCCCTCTAACGCATCATCGATCGCGTACGGCAACTCGGAGATGATGCTGTTCGTCAAGGACGCGGAGCCGATCCCGCTCTGGCTGGCCGGCGTCCTCGTCGCGAGCAACGTGACGCTCAACTGCCTCAACTTCCACTGGTTCCTCAAGATGATCAAGGCCGTTCGGAAGCGGTTCGAGCCGGGCGCTGCAGCCCCCAAGGACGGGAAGGCCGGAGAGAAGACGAAGGAGACGGTCGAGCGCCGGCTGAGCATCGGCATCGCCTCGAGTCTGGAGCAGACGCTCGAAGAGCTCAGGAGGAGGCCGCTCCCTGAGATCAATGATGACTTGCACGAGATGCAGTAGACCCCGTCGTGTCGACAGGACTGGACTAGAAATTGCGACATGTCTCGCCTCAGCCTCTGTTATTCTCTGCCCCAACCACGAGGAGGTGTCGCCATCTGGTCTCTGAACGGGCTTTAGGAATGATGGAACCGGACGACTATGGGCAACGATGCGCGATCTCTTTCTGCTTGGGGATTTCCTTGGAGGATTTACCCTCGATTTTACCCTCGCGACAATTGCAACGTGGAAGGTCTTTCCAGACAAGCAAGAGTAAGCTTCCATGCTTGGTCGCCTCATATAATGTATATATTCACCGGCGTCTGTCATGCAGGAAGACAGGATCTGCGTCTTTCTTTTTGTTCTTGTTCTAGCGGTATTGTCTTGTGAGGAAAGACACAGCATGGTCAGGGTGGAGTTGCGGCTTTCCGCCACGAGGGGTATGGGTTCCGCTCACTGTCACGAGTCAATGAGGTTTTCCCTTCTTCCCCCCGACGAATAATGGATGGACTCTTAGGTCTCTAGCAGGCTACTAGCCTTTTGTTCCCCTCAAGATGCATGAAATCAAGCCAAAAATGGCTTCCTCAACTTTCGTTCTCGGGCCGAGTGTTAACTTGACTCTATGTAGCATGTTAGGATCGTACGGCAATCCAAAGGCAGAAGTGCTGCTGGGACGTCCATGATCGCGGAGTTGGCTCGATGAGGAGTTGCAATACAGAATGGTACAGAATAGTCGTTTTTGTAGAGCTGGTGGGGGGACTGCAGCCACAAATTGGAACGAGTGTCAGACCTGCCAGACATCGAAGTCACTCTTGACAGAGTTACTAGCGTAACGGATCCAGGTAGGTTGGTCCATACTTAGGTACCTAGGAAAGAAACCTCAGACAGCCTGTCCTCATTCCCCCCCTGCTAACTTAAGGGACCACATTCCCGGCTGTGCAACACCCGGGGTACCTTTTCAGCTCCCCCTCCTCCGTTGACCCTACGCGGCGCCGCCCAACAAGGCAGCGAGAGGATTGGCAGCAGCTGCTGCTCCCCCCCGCCGCGGCACCCCCAGCGGTTGCACCGCCCAGTAGGCCGCCGAGCAGGCCCGCCAGCGCGCCTCCCCCGGCCTTGCCCTTCTTCTTGGCCTGGTGCTTGGTGACGACGGGTTGGTCGTCTGCCGTCCTCCTTACGACTGCCTTTGCGTGGCCGGCCGCACCGGACAGGGGCTTGATTCTGGTTGTGACGAAGAGGACTGAGTTAGCAGGGAAGCGTCGATACCCAGCTAACCGTTGAGAGGATGCCTGAGGCAAATGGTTTGGTGTATATATAGAGGTGTATGTGTGTGTGCGTGATATGGCCGGATCTAAAACAGAAGCGACTTACTACCTAGCCTTAACGAATACTTCATCCTCCGCAACAACGGTCCCGATGCGTCCCACAGACTCGGTTACCAGGGCTGCCACTACGGTTGCGGTCAGGGCTGCCAAGAGGACGAGGAGAAAACTCTTGGGGTACATGGCAAAGAATATGGTCCGTTTTCGCTTCCTGCAGGAGTGAAATACAATATAATATATCGACTGAATGTAAGCAGAAAGAAGGAAAGTGACCTTGCCTTTTTTGCCCAGCAAAGAGACAGCTGTGGGCTGGTACGGGGATAAAGAATGAGGAGGAGATGAAGATGGTGCCCGGAGGGATATCCCAGACTCATGGTTCGTGGCCTCGGTGAGAGTTCCCTTGGGGAGTCTTATATATCCCATGTATACCCCCTTGCCTAGTACATCATACCCGTATGTCGCAGGAAACAGCTTTTCATACAAGAGGCACCATAACGAAAGGTGTCTGGATGGGCACCCTCTCCGGGCTGTCGAGTAACCAGAGAAGCTTGTGCCCTCCACGCTAGGTCTTCGATGTGCTTTTATTAGTATTACTGCGGATAGCGTATACGGCCTACCTCTTGATGCATCTGCATGGCACTCGTCTGCCACGGTTAGTTTCTTGTCAAGTCTGACCCACGTTTTCGCTTGGGAGGGGCGATTGTTGAAATCTTAGTCTCGTGAGCTTAAGAGCGAACTGAATGGTCTCGCACCACAACCCTAGCTTTGGGGTTCGAAACAAGCAAGGATTCATTTCATCTACCATATCTTCAAGAGATCTCCCGCAATACAACTCGCCGTTGAACCATACGTGATCAACGAACCTGGAAATAACTAGCCTCTCGAAGCAAAGCTTCTCTGCCGTGTCCGCCTAACTTGACCCGTTCCAACTCGGATAGCTAGCCGAATCATCTGTAAGGGAGACAGGTGATGCTACAGAACCAAGATCACTGGGCCAAAACTATAAGAACAACTGAGATGCGGTATCTCGACGGTTAACCGGCAGCGGTCTCAGTGTCCAATTCCAAGGTGTTCCCTGGAGGCCTTATACGAAAGCGACAAAGGACAGTGTCAACGTGCAGCGCCCTCTCTCATCGGCTTCCCCCTCCGAGAGGCGATGAGATGGCTTCTTAGTCGACAATTTCCGATGTGTGGCTAATCCCCCAATCCCATCATCCAACAAAACATCAAATACGGATATCACAAGAAATTGCCTCGGCTCATGATTATATCTCAGGGACACACAAGAGTTTCTCTCGAATAGCCCACCTTAGCCAGAAAGGAAAGGAGAGCCAACTTGATCCAAGTAGGTGGTCTGCTGGACGAGGAGAAAGCGGATCGAATATACACAGTACTAATATTAAAAGTGAGGAAGAAAAAGAAGAACAACAAACTAGCGAGAAGCATGCAGAGTCCAGTCCCCCAAGACAAAATGCTAGTACAATGCAGAGGCTCGAGCTTGTGTGTACAAAACTGATTCTAGCGAAAAGGGTGGTGGAGGTTGGGAAGGAGGGCAGTCAAAAAGTGTGACTCGGGGGATGTTCAAAAAAAGCTGGTTAATAAGCATGGCTTATGCTTGTTGTGTTGGCTGTCGGTGGTGGCGTGTGGCATGAGGTACCGACTCGAGGTAGAAATGGGTATGTAGGTAAGGCATGGTACAAATAGGTAGGTAGGTAGGTAGTGTATGGATGCGCTGAGGGGAGCAGAGATTTACTCAGCCAGAAAGGAGGATACGGGAAGAGGATACGAAAAATGAGCCTTGTCCCACTCTGCCCGCTAACAGAACAGGCTTCATGCCCAACCCCTCGCTCGGATGAATTTGCCGACTTCCTCCTGCTCGATGAGCGCATCCTCTGGCTTCTCGGAAACCCGCCCACCCTTCTCACCTCCCTCTATACCCCAGACACCGCCCGGCGAAACCAAGGTCAAGGCAGCGACCAGAGAACCAAGCCAGACCTTGCGGTTGATCTCCCCTTTGACAGGCAGTGAGGCAGGTCGCGCCTGGGAGTACTACAGGGCGTACTGCGCCGGCGCCGCTTGAAATTAGGCGACGTGGATGGATACCGAGACAGCGAGTGAAGCTCTTGCAACCCACGGATGCACCCACCCATTAGACCGAGATAGAGAGAGGCGCGGTGGTATCTTTCTAATGCATGCGTGCCCCAGCGAAGCCGGTGGTAAAAAAATGAAAAAAGCAAACACGCTAGATATTTTCCATCCATCTGGATCCATCGTGTAGCCCCACTTCAGTTGAAGCCGAATGGATTCATGGGAGCTGGAATAAAGGGGGAAGAAAAAAAGGTTAAGACACCCGTTAGCAAAGCAAACCACAAACATCTCTAGAGAGGAGGTGACAGGAACACGGAGGAAGGATGAGGAGGCAAAGAAGAGGGCTTAGAGAAAAACGAAAAAGAAAAGAATAGAAATACGTACTAGCAGCGGCAAGGTTCGCCTTCCTCCCAGTAGGCTGCGAGACGAGCCTCTTGGCCTCGGGTTGGACCCCGAACCGGACGGGTGGCGGCGGGCCCGTCTTCTGCGGCTGGAGCGGCGCCATCACCGTGGGCCCCTGCTGCTGCAAGCCGTGGTTCCCGAACCCGTGCGTGAAGGGCAGGCCCGTCTGCTGAGGTTGCAACGGCTGCTGCTGCTGGGGCATGCCACCAAACTGCTGCTGCTGTTGCTGAGCCGGGTTGAAGACCCCGGGCCCGCTCGGGTTGAACCCCGTCGGCTGCGCTATCTGGATGGGCGGCGAAAACTGCCGCGTCATGGGGTCGGCAAAGGGGCTCTGCATCTGCATCTGCATCTGCGGCGGGCCGTTCATGCCCATCATCCCCGGGTTGAACTGTTGTGGCGGCGGGCCGAAGCCCGTCTGCTGCGGCTGGAGCTGCGGCTGCTGCTGTTGGAAACCCATCATCCCCGTCGGCTGGGGCTGCTGGAACTGCTGCATCTGCTGTGCCAACTGCTGCTGCTGTTGCTGCTGCTGCTGCTGTAGGGCCTGCTGCTGCTGCTGTAGGGCCTGCTGCTGGGCAAAATGCTGCTGCATCCTCATCTGGTTCAGCTCGCTCAGGCTCTGGCCAGGGGGCGCCATGTGACCCGTCATCTGCGGCTGCAGCGGCGGCGGGGTGAAGGCGCTGGGCTGCGCCGACTGCGGGGCCGACAGCGGGCGGGTTGGCGGCGGTGGAGGCATCAGCGCGCCCTGACCCTGCGTGTACTGCGGCGCCATGGGCCTCTGCCGCGCGTACACCGGCTGCTGGTGCTGCAGCTGGCCGTTGACGACGTAGCCCGTCGGTTGCTGTGCGATCCCCGTGAAGAAAGAGGGCGTCGCTCCCGGCGGCGGCGGCTGTGGGGGCAGCATCTCGATGTGGGTCGACGGCTTCTCCATTGGCTGGCCCAGGAGCGTGATGCCCTGTAATGGGTCAGCCGGAGGGGCGGGAGGCGGCACAGGAGCAGCGACGGGGGCGGCGGCAGGGGCTGCGGCGGGAGCCGGAGCCAGAGCCGGAGCCGGAGCAGGGGGAGCAGGAGCAGGGGCCGAGGCCGTGACCACGACGGGGCTGGCCGCTGCCGTCGGACGGGGCGGTGTGGCCTCTATGGGGGTGGCGGCCGGCTTGGTAGTTGGCTTCACGTCCCACGCGTCGTCGTCGAACCCGCTGGTCGGCGTCCTCGAGGTCGTCGCCGAGATGGGGCTCGTGACCGCTGGGCCGGGGGACGACTTGTTATTGCTGTTGGCGGCAGCGGCGGCTCCCCCGTCAGCAGCGTCGCCACCCGACCCGGTGCCTTGCTTAGAGAACGCCTTGGGGTCGACGACGTCGCTCGCCTGCGACGTCGGGGTGGGCCTCCCCCTCCTCGTGTTGTTCCTGAGCGTGCCCCCCGGCCCGGAGAAGAGGCCGCCGGCCCCGTCGTCCCCATCCTCGCCGGTGCCACCCTTCTTGCGGTTCCGGGCGTACTTGTTGTCCAGGAAGCGCATCACCTTTATGATGTCCCCTTCCCTCAGGCCCAGGTTGCGGAGTACGGTGGCGTCCACGTCCGGCAGCACGCTCTCGTCCATCGAGTCCTTGGAGAAGGCCTGGGCGTAGCGTTCGCACAGGTTCGGCATCACGTCGCACGACAGGAAGAAGGGGAACCAATCATACTCGGGCTTCTTGGGCTGTTCGATCGACGCGCCCACCTTGGACGAGGAGCCGGCGCCCGCGTTCGCCAGGCTGCTCCGGTTGGCCGCCGCCGTCTTCTTCACCGTAGACAGCGGCTTGTCCTCGTCCAGGGAGATGCCCTCGACGCGCTCCACGTACTCAAGGTCCTCGACCGACATCTTGGCGATCGGGACCGCGATCTTGACGCCGTTCATCTTATGGAGGTTTATCTTCCCATCCTTCAGGCCGAGGTACTGTGCCTCGACGCTGAATGATTTCGATCGGTCCGTCCAAGTCCTCACCTTTGATGAATCGGGTTCTGTGCGGGGGGGAGGGGGGTGAGTGGGGTGCGTGGTTAGCGAAGGGAAGGAAGGGGTCAAGCATGGGGTCAGGGCAAACAAAGGCTTCTTCTTCACACAAACTTACTTGACTTCCCAGATCGTGAACCGTGGGCGTCCGCCCTGCCGTTCTCTCGCTTGTTGCTTCGCTGTTGATGACCGCCAGTGTTACTACTACTACTCCCGTTGTGACCGGCCGAAAGGCTGCTGTGTCGCTCGGGGAGGCGCATGCCGGGCCCTACCTCAGACTGCCGCCTCGACTCGTCCTTCATCGCCGCCCGGACCGCCTCCTTGGTGAGGCGCTCCTCCTCCAGCCGGTTCTGCGCCACCGTCGACAGGCCCGCGTTCACCCCCTGCGTCGAGCTGGTCTGGTGTGCCGCCACGGTGCCCGTCAGCTCGATGTAGCTGCTGGGCACCACACCCTCCTTGCCGTTCTTCAGCCGCCGCACCTGCCACCACTCCTCGCTCTTGCTGTCGTCCAGGATGATCACATCATCCCCGACGGCAACCGTGACCTCGTCGTCACCTTGCGCCATGAAGTCGTACAGCACCTGCCCTTTCTTCTGCCCTTGGCCCTTGGCCGCCATCATCACCTCGCGCAGGCCCTCAGCCCTGACGGCCCCGGCGAGCTCGCCCAGCGCGCTGACGATCTCCTCGGCCGTGTCCTTGGCCCCCGCGTGGAAGTCGACGCTCTTGCTCGGCCGCACGAGCTCCAGGAAGACGTGCTTGCCCTCACGCGAGTAGTGCGTCATCCTATCCGCCGGCCACTCGCGCGACGGCCCGTCCGAGGCCCTCTCTGGCGCGATAAGCACCATGGCCGTCTTCAGGTTTATGCCCAGCGTCGTGGGCATCTTCTTCTTCTTGCCGAGGACCGACACCATCTCGTTGATGTTGTACATGCGGAACCCCCCGGGCGAGAGGTGCGGCTGTGGGCTCGTTGGCGTGTCGTCGTAGTGGACAGAGCGCTGCGGCAGTGGCGGCGACCGGGGGGAGGCCTCTTCTATCGACCGCATCGACTCGCCTCGGGGCCGGGACGGCAGCGGCGGCGACTTACTATCCTCATCGTCGGTCCCATCCGAGGTATACTGGGGTCGGGGGGGCAGTGCCAGAGCAGGAGGAGGCGCCCTCGTGCTCGAGTCGGAGACGGACCGCCCGGCCAGGACACCGGCCAGCGCCGCGGCTGGGCCGGACGCGACTGGAGTGCTCGGTTCTGGTGGCGACACGGATTGGGAAGCCGGGGGGCTTGGAAGGTCGCTGACTACTGGAGCACGCGCTGGCAGAGCTGGGGCCTTCGGTGCGGCAGCTGGCGCTTCCTCCTCGGCCGCTCCATCTTGCACTTCGATATAGTTCGATGGAACGAAGCCGAACTCGCCCTCGTAGCTTGCCAGGATCCAGTCGGGATCTGACGTGTCGTAGACGGTCAGCTGGGCATCCTCGGGGAATGACAGCTCCTCGTCCGATTGTCTTGTGTATTCGTACTGTGCCCGAGCTTGGCTCAAGGGTTGTGCCTGCGCAAAGCGAAGATCGGGGATGGGTTAGGTCGTCGAGCATAGGAAAAGGGAGTTGGGGGTTTCGTTCATCTGAGCATCTGAGCACCTGCACATCTGCGCATCTGGCCTCGTTATGTGTCGTGCTCACCTCCTCGATATATGTATTCGGAATCAGGCCTTCTGGCTCTTCCTCCTCATCCGGACCAGCCCTCTTCTTCGCCTTCCACCATGCATCCTCGGTGCTCTTCTCGAGGACGTAAAGCAGGTCGCCTTCTGTGAGGGCCAACTCCCCCTCTGACTGGGGGGCGTAGTCGTAAAGAGCCTTATAGACGCCCAGGAATCCCATGGTGGGAGCGCGGCCGCCGTCGTGTGCGGGTTTTGCAAATCCGGCGTGGGTTTATGATGCGTGTGAGGTATTATCGAGAAGGAGCGGCAGCTTAGGTAGGTAGCTAGGGCGGCGGGGTCCCGGCAAGGTGCAGTGTGCAGGATACGGCGGAAAGGCGACGACACCTGCTTGGATACACAGCACACGCCGCACACCGCAGGCCAATCTGTTTCTTGCCTAGTGATGTTGGGCAGGATGCTCGGTGATGACCGTTTGGAGCAAAGCGACGGGGGAGCGGGCCGGGGGGCAAAGCAGGGAGGCTGACGATATACGTATTTGGAGAGACTCGGTGTGGCTGGGCTTTTGGGTCGGCCAGCACAACTTATTTCGTATATTTAATAAAACAGATTTACCTCCTCGGCACTGGCTTGCTCTGGGTTTGTCTTAAGTCCAGGTCCACAGGGGAGGATAGTCTAATGAGCGGGCCGCAGTTGTGACTGTGCGGCGGACGGTAGGATATCGGGCTCGGGTACTACAGGACGCAATTGAAGATATCCGGAACGTGAAAGCGCACGACGGAGAGCCAAGCGAGACGCTGGTTGATGATGATTTGATCAAATCGATGCTTGTTGGAGCTAGGTAGGTTCGCTGGTTGGCGAGCTTTGGTGCTGTGGGAAGCTCAATTAGGCTAGCGTCGGTCCGTTGTAGATATGTGTGAAATCTTGGTCCAAGTCTACTGCGTATTTAGATTGGTGGCCAGCGGTTCCACCCCTGGCTCAGAAGAAGTGCAAGCGGACCGACCGGCCGACTGTCGTCTGTCTTAACTTTTCTTCATCTAGCACTTTTCCCTTGGTCTGCTGTCCGTCGAGTCTGGCAGTCTTGATTTTCAACTCGTTTCAAACCGGCCGCGAATTGTGTAGCAGCATGAACAAGAAAGGCAAAATGTGCAAGGAATGGGTCCCCAAAAGCTGCCAAGCTGCCCAATAAGGACGAGGTGTTCAACCCGGAAAGTCAGTCGAATATCATGCAGTGCTTGGATAAAAAAGAAAAGCACGCGGCACAGGTTGAAGTGAAAGCGAGAGCTCATGCAGAACGAATGCCATCTGCTCTACTCACTGCGTCGTCTTACCACTGAGCATGCTGCAAATTACAAAGTAGTACGTAGTTGATTTCATTCCAGAGGCTGGTTTAACCCGAATTGGGAGGTAGATACTCCGTAAGGGATAGATATCCGTGTCACATGACAAGTCATAAACAGTTCCCTGAGACCCTGACCTCAGGACACCTCTTGCATCCTCTGAAGCACCGAAGCTGGCCTTTCGGCTACACAGGGGTGACTCTTGTACCTTGACAGACATCTGAACTAGGATAAGTTGTTAAAAGGTGACAGGGAAGTTTGACAGTACACTCGAAACACTCTATATTGCGATAGTGGTATCTAATGTCAGTCCCTTTCTCAGCAAGTTCCCACCGTTGATAAATCTTGGTAAACCCGCCCTCAAGCCACCTCGTGTAGATGTTAGTAGTACCTTCCATGACCAGATTGCTCGCCGCAAGCTAATCTTCTTTTTATGGAAAAAAAAAAACACACGCACATGCACACACAATCTGTCTCCGTCTTCGCAGACGATGTTTATCTACTAGACCTACTTACTTGAAACAGAGAAAAAGAAAAAAAAATCCATCTTTAGAAAATCTACCGCTTCGGGCTCCTCCCCTGAGAAGCCCCAGCAGAGTCGTCAGACTCGTGCATCGAGCTCTGCCGGGTGCTGTTCCGCCGTTGGCTCCTGGCCACCATGCCGGGGAAGTACCGTGGCTCGCTGCCGGAGATGTGCAGGTCCTTGAGCCCGATCACGGACTCGGATGCGCCGCCCGCCGCCTTCAGCGAGGGGGACGTCACCAGCGGGCTGGGCGTTGCGGCGCCGGCTCCGGCTCCGACTCCGATGTTCTGCTGCTGGTACTGCGCCTGGGGAGCAGCAACAACAGCAGCACCGGGTCCCGGGCTGGCCGCGTTCGAGAGGTCGAGCTGGGAACCCTGGCCGACCCTCGCGCCGGTCTGGGTGAGGATCGGGGAACCGTGGACAGATGACGGCGCGGCGCCGGAAACTATATGAGACAGGGCCGGGGAGCACTGCCCCACCGTGCCCGCTCCGCCGCTGTGGCTGGCCTCTGACGCTGCTGCTGCTACTGCTGCTGCGGCGGCGGCCTTCAACTCTTCCGAGTAGGACGCATATCTCTCAACCCTGAAAAATGAAAAGGGACAAGAACAGAGACGTATTAGCACAGCTCAACGGACGTTTAACTGACAATATGGGGCAGAAAACCGCTCACATCCGCTTCTCCTCCAGTAGGGTCTGATACCGGAACTCCTCTCTCCTATCGGGGACGTTTGTCTTGACCATGGTGTTCCCCTCCGCCCCGGGCCTGTCAAAGTCGTGCCCGAGCCACTGCTCCTTGACCGAGTGCTCGTACCCGCTCTGCTTGACTGAATTCTTAGCCAGCTCGCACATGTCCACGGGGCTGAGCTTGTAGATCTGCGCCGCGACGGCGTACTCCTCGATCAGGGGCTCCTTGGTGAAGGCGAACTGGAGCGGGTCGTCGGTCGAAAGGGAGACGTTCAGCCCCCTCTTGAAGTACTGGTGGAACGGGTTCCGCTCGTATGCCAGGAACAGCGCGTTGTTGCTCAGCGGGGACATGGCGATCCCGATCTGGTCCAGGTAGAAGACGTACTGCAGGATGGGCACCTTGCGCAGGAGCAGGCCGTGGCTGATGCTGTGCGAGCACAGCGCCGCCACGGCCAGGTGCTCGCTGTCGCCCGCCTCCCCGCAATGCGGCCTCAGCACGAAGGTGTTGAAACCCCGCGCCTTGCGCCAGTGGTTGAGCGACGACATGTTGGCCCACAGGTAGTATATCCAGTAGCTGTAGGGCGGGTTCTGCTTCGAGTCCCACGACCGAGGCACGGGGTACTTCTTGAAGAGCCTCCGCTCGATCTTGCTCTCGTCGTCGACGCTGTCCAGGCCGATGACCCGCTGCAGGAACACGTGCAGCTTCGGGTGGCTTGCCGGGTCCTTCGTCACCTCAAACAGAGGCTGGAACAGGTTCTTCACCACTTGCTCGTAGTTGTCCATGAGGCCGCTCGCCTTGTACACATCATAGAGGCGCGGGATCTGGATCAGCCAGCGGACGTTGTGCGAGAAGAGCTTGTGATCGATCACCCAGGCAGCTAGCTTGTCCCACTCGTCTATCGACTTGCCGTAGATGGAGATGCGCCACTCGACCATCTGGTACTTGCTCGACTCCAGGTCTGAGATCACCTCCTTAGTAATCTCGGCCAGGTATCGACCTTTGATGTTGTTGTCGGTCTTGAGGAAGATTGTACGCAGGCGGGACTCCCCGATAGGGTTGTATTTCAGGTTGAATTTGTCAAACCGATGGAACGAGTCCGTGTGTGCCTGAGCTTCAACATGTTAGTCTCTGCCTGCCTGGTACCATCTATCCTCGCCCTCTCCCTGGTTTCTCTGTTGGCGCTTCGCTACATGGGCTGCTGCCTGTACGTACGTGCATATCCAGAGTATCGATGCTCAGGTCATAAGCGGTCAGGTTGATGCTCTTGAACACCTCGGCAAGCGTCAAGTTCCTGCCATCCCTGAACAGCACGACCTCGTCGGGGTACTTCTTCATCTTGCTCTTGATGAAGCGCAGGAGGTGCTTCTGGTTCATGCAGGCCGAGTGGTGCACATGCGTGTCGACCTTCCTCACGTTGTAGAAGTCGCGGTGCGGAACCTTCTTACTGTCTGCAGTCTCCTGATACTCGTTGAGGAGCACATACAGGTTGAACTTGCCCTCTAGGTACTGCAGTCGCCTGTACGCGAAGCTTTTGCTGGGGCCGTCCGTCGCCACCGACAATATCTCGTCCAGGTCGATATAGAACTCCCTGAGCGTGGGGATCCTCACGGTGGGCTTGTTCTCCGTCGCAGCCTCCTCGCTTTCGAAGACCTGGTAGACGCCACTCTCATCGAGGCGGTACGTCATGGTACTAGCCCCTGGCAAGGGCAGGAGGTCCTCCATGTCAAAGTCCTCGCCAATATCCTGACCGGGCTTCCGCTTCTTGGGAGGCTTCGTCCCCTCTCCGTCAGGCAGAAGCATGCTGTTGGCCATACTATTGCTGATGCTGTTCGAGGGCTGGCCTTCCCCGGTACCGGCGGCTTTCTCATGGGCCTCTATCCAGGCCGGCTCGGGAGGCGGCGGGTAGATGTTCCAACCGGGTTCATCTTTGGGATTGTCCTTGGGCCCTTGCAGTGATATCTTCAGGTACTTGTGCCTGAGGTCAAGTATTTGCTTCACGCTCTTGAAGATGGAGCCAAGCTCGGCTGTGACCTGCGGGTCGGCGTCATTGTAGGTTGTGCTTCCTATCCCGTTGGGCGCATTCACATCTGACGCCGGACCTGGCATTGCGCCTGGCACCGCACCCGGGTGGCTAGTAGGCACTTCGGAGAGTGGAGGCTGCGTGGACGGCGACACAAACCCAGCCAGGTTATTGAGTTGATGATGGCTGGCATGGTTACTACGTAAGCCATCGGCGGCGAAAAAGCCGCTGGCGACCCGATTGGGGCCTCTCTCTTGGTCAAGCTCAGAAGAGCCTGGCACGGAGCCGGAGCCATGCTCACCAGCCTTGTGCGGGTGCATTTGAGGCCCCGTGGGGCTGGTGACAAAGTCGTGGGGTGGAGGCAGCTGGCCATATACGGAATCGTCCAGGCTTCCGTCTGCCACACTGGAGAAGAGAGGACTGCCCTGAGGCGTGGGCTGCAACTGCCCCAGGCCCCATGGACCAGCTCCCCCGACCTTTTGGCGCTCGGTCAAGGTTCTTTGGTAGAACAACTTGGCGTCTGTTTGGCTCATCTGCCGCTCCGCAACGGGGTCATAGAGTGTCGTCTTTCTCTGCAGGTCACGGGGCAGCATACCGTCTATCTCGACACCGGTAGCATCAGCTGCCTTGCCATTGTCGCGGCTGCTGCTGTCCCGATCCTGCTCCTCCATCTCTGCCTCCGAATCAGATTCAGTTTGGATTTGCCGGGCGTCATTGTCGTCGTCGTCGTCGTCGTCCGACAAGTGTCCAGCTGACATTTGCATGGCTGAGAGCTTGGGCGAGTTGGAGCCCGATAACGGGTCATCGGGGAAGTCATGGTCTAGCGGCGACACGCATTACACTTAGCCCCAATTCAGCAGGCTTTGCACTAAAGCGGCGTAAATATCGGAGCACGCCGGCCCCCGATAAAATGGAAGATGGGGAATGAAGGAGGTCAGAGATCTCACCGGCCATCGCAAACCGCAACTGGCGGTAGAGCCACCGTATATACGCGCCGCTATACGCTCTCTAGAAATGAAAGTATTGCATCCGATAACGTATAGAATATGCTTGTTTATCTAGGTACCCGAATCTACCAGGGTATCACAGAGCAAAATGTTAAAAAAAAATCGACGTTCAGAGGGGACAACACCAAGCAAGCAAAGAGAAAGACATGAGTCAAAGAGGTGGGGGATTGCAGGCGAGAATTTAAGGTTGGCTTGGCTGCACAAGTCATGTTGGCTGGGCTGATGCTGTGGACCGGGCGGTTGGGCGGCTAGTAGCAGTGTTGGGTCCCTGTGACACAGCAGCTAGCAGTTGGGACGTGACACTAACGGCCCTGGAATTCCAGGCACAGCCCCTTAAGCGCCCCCAAGGGCCGGGCCTGAACAGTCGACCCACGAGACGACACCCTGACGGTTGGGTGCGTATTACGATGTTGTGGTTTGAAGAAGCGGCCGCTGGTGATTCCAGAACGGAAGAAAAAATTCCCCAAAATAAATAAATAATACTGGTGCTCGAAATGCTCCTTGTAACCTACTACGGGGCCGGGGACAAAGGAAGACCAACGGGAAGGCAGGAATGTTTTGGAATTTCATTTCATTGGGGATTGAAAGACTATGTACACGCACTTCAAAAAGTATCTAAGTTTATGAATATGGACACAAGCCATCCCCAGTGACCGTCGGGAAGGGGAGGCTAAAACTACTGCTTACTCGGTCGCCGGGACGGTAAAGAGTAGCCCCTTCAGCCGCTCTTTATCTGGCTCGAGGCCCGCGGCCGCGCCGCCAATGACGGCGGCGTGTGCTTCTTGCCCGAACCCCCCAGCGAGTACAGGCCGCCCGAGAAGAACACCACCATGGCGCCCACCAGCGTCCCCGTGGCGAGCACGTTGCCGAACAGCCAGATGCTGAGCAGCAGGCTGACGAGCTTGCGTATATTGAGGACGATGGTGACCGTGAGCGCCGACGACGCCGCCGCCAGCAGGTTCACCCCCCTGATGCACGCGTACTGCGTGAACACGTTGAGCAGCAGGTACACCAGCTGGCTCGGCACGCGCACCGACTCGAGCGTCTTCTGCAGGCTGGCCGCTATGGGCTCCGACGAGGCGGCGCCGCCGAGCAGATGCGTGAACGGTATCGCCAGGGGCTCGCTCGCCGCGAGCTTCATGAACTGCCGCACCAGTGAGGGCAGGAAGGGGATGAAGAGGGGCAGGGAGAGGATGTGCGAGTAGAAGAGGTTCTCCTTCCACTGTGGGCCGTACTGCCGGTACGTCTCCTCCGTGTAGAGACCCATGATCGCCGACAGCACCTGGGCGACGAACAAGATGGCCAGCCCCGTTATGAAGCTCCGACTCCCCTGGTGCGCCGCCTCCTTAGCGTCCTTGGTCAGGGCGTCCGACCAAGCCGCCGTGACGACGCCGATGGTCAGGAGTATGACGGCCACCATCTGTATTCGAGGGTACCGCTTGCCGTATAGGAAGCCCGCGATCATGGTGGTGATGCTGCCGCCAGAGCGGAGGATGATATGGACAGGGACGGATATGTCGTAGCTGAAGGCATGGTTGTTGAGCACGTTGATGCTGAAGAACAGCACAATGTTGATCATCCAGCGACGGATCGGGACCTTGTTCGCCTTGACGAAGAAGGGTGGCCGTGTGCGGTCAAATTGGGACCAGTAGCCGGTGATAGCCACGAAGAGGAACTGAACAAAGGTTAGGAGGGTACCTGGATGGGAGGAGTCCTGTCAATGTCATATCCTGTAATCACCCTAGATTAAGTTGGGGGGTCCGCCTTTCCCCGCTTCTTTCACACTCCTTTGTATTGTAAAATAAGCGATGGGGAGAGAGCAACGCCGCCAGGTAAAAGAAAAAGAAGAAAATAAGACATGAGTCCATTCATACCACTGGCAGGTTCAACCTTGATGATGGCCTCGAGCGCGAACACATTGGAACAGCAGCCCCCAAATATGAGACTCAGCATCGCCCCAATGGCGAGCCACTGGGGGATGGTCTCGATGAAGATCTGGCCGAACAGCGCCATGATCCTCGAGTAGACGGGGCGGTCGTCATCGATGCCGTACATCTCTGCCTTTTCCAGCAGCGGCGCTGCGTTTATTACACGCGGCGTGGGCGGAGGTTTGGGAATGGCATTTTGATGTGAGGTCTTGAGGTTTTGGCGGCGTCGAGCATTTGAGTGTGCGGCGGTCATGGACGCTGTCAGAAAGCTGGGCGCGTTGGGTGAGGCTGAGTTCGGCCGAAGGATTCTGCAAGATTGCCTGCCGGTACCGTTCGGGTTCGGGTACCTGAGGAAGTTCTGGCGGTGGGCTATTGGACGCTGTGTGCGCTAGGTACCTAGTTACGATTATGTTTTCTTCCTCTTGCTCCAGGTCTTCGTTTGGACACAGATTTTCCCGGCTCCGTTCGAAGAAAAAAAGTTGAAGAGTATTGTCTACTAGGTAGGGAGGAAGGCACGTAGTGTAAAGTGCTGACAACTCAGTCGGTGCTCAGCGCGACTAGGGGGCTCTTCGGTATGCGTCTTGAAAGTTCTCGCGAAGCGGGGCAGTGTGGGTTCAACGGGGCAGCGAAATGTAGAAATCTGATGATGACAGGTGTTGCGGCAGGTAGGTAACCTTGAATATGAAGCGTGTTCTTGACTCTTTCAAGAGTGGCTGCTATGCGCGAGGGGAGAGAGGACAAGGCGGGTGTCGGAAGAGGAATCACTGGAGGGCTCTGTCAGAGGGGGGGGGGAGAGGGGAGATGACGAGCGGCCAGACCAAAATCCAACGTTGCTTCCACGTCGTCGATCTTAAGGAATCCCTTCGGCAGTACTTCCCAATAATTGCCAGCGATAGCGCCCGGGATACTTCAGCACCTCCTTCAAAGGCAGTAGCAGATGGTATTAATCCCGTCGGTGTCGGCGCGCCATCCGGCCCCATCCACTTGCCAATTGCGCATTTTACTTCCAAGGTGGCCACAAGACCCTCGACCTGAGGTCGTAGTCGCAGGTGGAGATGGCAAACAGGGGAAAGGGTTAAAAATGGCCCACACCCGAAAGGCGGGAGCAACCCTGATCGTTTAAATCGCGGCGCCCTGAGCCGGCCTAAAATTTGCCGGGCTAATCTCGCAGAAATTCCCCATCCATCAAGCAAATGGGAACTAAAAAAGGGTGCAGGTTGCAGGCTGCAGGCTACGTACTGCCTCGAACAAGACTTGAGCACCACAACAAAGAGCCTCGGCGCGAACGCGGGGTTGCTGCCCTTGGCAACTTTCAAAGAAAACCCGTTCTGAGTCCCTGACCGTGCCGGCAATCAACTCGTGACTTGCCGGAGCCGTCGGTACAGGGTTCACATCTGCAGCTCTTCAAGCCACTGCAACCCAGGCGGGAGCGAGAGCCTCCGGCTCTGAAAAGATCGGAAACCGCCCGCACCTGTCAAACACCTGGGTCCTGGACTATCTGAAAAAGGCCAATGCCCCCCGAGTTTGGGTTTGCATGCAAGGTACGGATTAACATCCAGGCGAATGGACCAAGAAGGTGGACTAACAAGTCAAGGAAGGAGTCATGAAGCCAGCGTCATCTCGACGAGGTATAGATAAACCCCCAATCTTACGCCTCGATATAATCTGACTTCTCAGGCATGCTTGCGTGTTGGCTCCTTCATGCTATATCGCACAGTGACTTGAACACATGGGTACGCGGCGTGTAGGTAAATAGGGAGCCACTGATTCGCTCACTTGCCACTTCGAAACGTAGAGATGGAGCGCACGCATTGAGTAGGTGATTTGGTTCTCTGATATCTGCTACCAATCTTTTCATCTGCTTTCTCCGCAGTCAGGCTGTAACCCCGCAAAGTGCCTGGGAGACTGGCGCCTCAATGCCAGTCATCCTCATGATGCTAGGCTACATATGATATCGCTCAGCCGTAGCATGTAAGAGTGGCCTGACACTTCCAACCAACCCAACCAACCCACACCCGCCAACCCCAAAACCCACTAGGCCACTAGGCCACCAGAGCTACCAGCATCCCAATGGGTTGCTCCAGAGCACCGAGAGGACGCAGTCACGGTCGCAGGAGAGGCCATTATGATGATGCCGCACCTGAGCCTCTGCAAGCATCCCTCCATGTTGCTTGGGAGGCACGTCGTAGATAACTCAGTCGTCCGTCGTGCCTTTGGCCTTGAGTGGTACAGTTCACGTGCCTCACATACCTCAGCTTGAAAGTTATGTTGAATGGTCAGGTTCCAGGTTGCAAATAACCTGAGCATCGACATCCCTGAACCATTCACCTCCTCGGTCCAAACTATCGTCAGCCCCACCGCTTTGCCTCCTTTTCCCATCCTCCAAATGTTGAGTAGAGTCTACAACACAGCCCCCGAAAACAAAGGTCTCGGCTCCATGCTTCCATTTACTGCATGTCTCTCGTTTCTGGTTAGCCCGGCTGGTTCGGCTGGCCGGCCGATATCCTCCGATGACGTAAGACGAACAGGCCTGGCCAGGACGGCCCAAGCCCTCGGATCACCGTGAGTATGTTCTTCTGCACGCGTGCGTGTTTGCGTGCGTGTATGTGTGTGTGGTGTGCAATAGCTTTCTCGCTAATTCTCCCAATTCTTCCCCCTTCCTGCTATGGTCTAGGTACGCCGAATGGAGGAAACGACCCAAAGACAAAGCCATGATCCCGAATGCGCCCCCCTGTAGCGTCTAGCCTTTCTACAGAGCAGAGAAGACGAAAAGCTGCGCCCACGGGTAAACTGTCAGTGAATGGGTCACAAAAGGAGACAAGCAAGCGTCGGTATGCAGCAAGAGATAGGAAACCCACATTGTTCGTTGCAGCAATTGCGATGCTGTCCTCGAACGGATGCCAGCTCATATGCAGAATCTTCTTGTTGAAGTCGATCTGGTCCGCATCCGTCTCCTTCCTCATCCTCTGTCCCTGTGCCCCGGCCGCAGGGCTTCCCGCGCGGGACCCTCCCTTCTTGCCCCCATTGGCCGTCGGGCTGGTCGACGAGTTGATGGGCGTGGGCACCCCGACCTTCTTCGCTTTGAAGGCCGACTTATCTGCCTGCAGCACGACCTCCACCTCCTTCTCCGGGTCCGATGGATAGATCATGAAGTTGTTGTTGTAGCTACCAGTCATCACGTTCTTCGCATCCCCCGAGAAGACTACCTCGAACTTGTCAAATATGCTGTCGTTCTCGTAGGTATCGCACAGCCTCGGCCGCAGGTGCTCGTGGATCGGGATCGTCTTGACCGGCTGCCGCTCCATGTTGACGTCCCAGATCTTGACCGTCAGATAGTCCCGCGAAAGGATATACCGGCCGTCATACGAGAATCGGACATCGGATATGGACGAGATGATCTCCGAGAAGAAGGAACGAGATGATGGATCCTCCTCTTGCTCGAACACTGTGTATAGACAGGAATGGAGAGAGACGGTGTGTCCCATTAGCAACAGCAACAACGCCTCCCACAGGCACGTGCGCACATAAGCAGAGACCCCTCACGGATCGGAGGAGCCGGGGCATGGAGACGGAGGAGCAGCTTACACTTCGCATGCTGGTCGCACAATGCGCTCTCGCGCATGTCGGCGAGCTTGATCGTCCCTTTAGAGCTCGCGTACATGAACCAGTTGCAGCTCTGCGGGTGGAACTCGGCCGCGGTGATTACCTCTGTCAGCTCTTCCATGTTTGCAGGCTTGATGTCGACGATGTTGAAGCTCTGCTCCTGGATGTTGAGGTTCCACAGGTTTATGCGAAGGTCGTCACTGCTGATGAACGTCTCACCATCGCTATTGACTGAGATGCTGTTGATGTGGTAGGCGTGAGCGTTGGCATAGGTTCGGCGTGGGACGGCGGCGACCACGGTGTCGTGGTGTGTGAGCCTTGGAAGCTTCAGGTCGCCGGCGCTTCGGAACGACAGACCCGGGGCGGCCCTCGGCGCTCCCCCACCGCCCGCAGCGCTGCCCGGGGTCAGGTCATGAGACAGATTGTTCTCCGCTACTACCTTGAGCGACTTCTCGAAAACTTTCCAGAGCTTGATGGTCTTGTCGTTTGTCGACAGCAGATAGTGTGATGCATTCTGCCGGCGGCACCACTTTATCTTGTTGATCTTCTCCTCGATCTCTAGCGACTTGAGGTAGTCGAACTCCGGCTCGTGGGACTGAAACTCTGTGTGGAATTTATACTCGCAAGTTTTTTTCTAAGGGGCGGGAGTCAGGCGGTCAGCCCGCGGGACACGGCATGGAATATTGAGCCTCTGCGGGAAAAGGATCAAGGGATCGAGTCTCAAGGCCTCTCACAGTCTCATTGCGCTCGAAGAGAACGACTCTGCCGCCCTTGTCTCCAGTCGCTAGATAGTTCCCTGTGTGGTCGAACTCAACAGTGGAGATGATGTCGGCTGTTTGCAGGTTAGCTCGGGTCCCCAGAATGCATTCTGGGGAGAAGGCGACTGCATATCATGAGGAGGGACGCTTGCCTTCCGTTATGTCCTCGACATCGCCCTTGTCACCGAAGCACCTAGTATTCACGTGAGTAGTCGTCCTCACAGCACATGCAAGGGGGTAGAATGAAAGCTGCGGTTGCGTGTAATGGCACGAGAGCAGAGGCGCGTAATTCATGCGCCACAGGCGGAGGAAAGGCGGAACAGGCGGGTGGCGGGCAGCCAAATGAAAAGCACATACTGAGTAAACTTCCACGTCGGGGAGTTTGTGTCTGCTTCTACCATCTTGCGCTGTGTTGGTGGTAGTTGAGGGTGGCCCTCACACTACGTCGTCGATCAAAGAGGATACGGTCAGGCAGAGCAGTCGTCGGGAGGCTGGCTGGAAATCCCGGAGGCGGAAAGGTGTGTTTTATAAAGTCAGAGGCAGCGAGAGAGAAAAAAACGCGATGCTGTCAAGACGGTCGCGTGGTTTGGGGTTGGGTGTCGTGCGTAAAAGGGTACTGCTGAGGAGGGGGAGGCTCAAGGCGGATGGAAGGTTGGGAACGGAATAGAGGCGAAGCTCGGTGGTGGAAGGCGGAAGGCGGAAGGCGGAAGGCTCAAACTTGAGAGAGAGTCTAGAAGAGAGGCTAGCGAAAGGCCCACACAGCAAAATGGCTGCGCCGACTGAGCAGGGACGAACAAATGAAGGCAGGTATCTATCTGCTGGACACGACGACGGGGAAAAAAACACTGAAAAGAGATGATGCTGTGCGATGTGGTAGGTGTGGTGGTGCGGGGTTCACAGGATCCAAGGTGCAGGGGATGATAATGAGGGTCGAAGACGAAGCTGTGTAAAGATCTTGGTCTGCAACCTTAAGCTTGAATGCGGGAGTGGTGATGTCCGGAGTTGGCGCAATCATTAATCCATCCCCCAGGGCCCCAAGGAGGGCGGATGCCCATGTTAGGTAGGTGGTGTGCTGTCAGTGGTCAGTCCCACCTGACAGTGCGACCTACCTACCTAAATCGCTGCCCTATCCCAGCCGTCCCAGGCGGAAGCCCAACAGTCTGCTGCCCAAAGAGCGTGCTGGCCTCACTCGCCAGCTCAACTCCTCACCTGAGGAAAATGTGGACCGTGAACGTGCAGTCATAACCACTTCAATTCTAAAGTATTGGTACATACTAAACGCGAAGTAAAGCTCGCCCTCAACTTGCTGGCGTTTCCAACAGTGGGGATGTATCTGAACTGAGTAAAAGTCGGCCATTCCCCCTCGCCGAGTTTATGTCGCTCAGTTTCATGGTAGCCGTCTTTGTCAACCAGCGATCTTTGTTCCGGTCGCAACCTCGAGTAATCATCCGCTTCGGGCCTATAATTTCCAGACAGACAAAGGGCGCCTGCTCTCGACATTCTAGTGATATTTAGTGACAGCTATATATGCCCTGAAGATGCCAGGTGGGTGGATAAGGACTTGGGTGATGTCAGTGTCACACTGACAGTCTTGCCCACCACCTATCCCCCCCTCTTGGACCCACCCCAGGGCATGCCCCTTCGTCCGTCTGCTCGCTCACATGTTTGTGATGAGGCCTGGACATTCAGCCTCGATCAGAGGCGGTCGTCCTACTCCGTTCCAGACCCCTGATTCTGAATAAGCTCTCATGCACACGCGCCCTATTTCCATAGGCCCCAGAAAAGCCTAGGTAACCACGTGGTTTGATTTATCTGCCCTATCACTCATACACGTCCCTCGTCGTTCCCCCACGGCACCAGCTGAAGCTGTCTTGTCGCCCGATCATTATCCGGGTGTTTTTGCTCTTCATATGGAAGGAGAAAAGGCCGCAGCTACTGCTACTGCTGGAAAAGGCAAGGAGAAGGATGAGAATCAAAGTTCTTCTTCCCAGACCGAATCTCCTAGAGCAGTTTCTGGTCATCCGACTGCCGGATATGATGGCTCAAGCTCCATCGCATCAAGAGTCACAGAGTCTGCGGCTCATCTAGCACGATCACTCCTAGCCAGCCTTCCGGAGCCTTCCGACTTGGCCCAACTCTTCTCAAACTCCAAAGCCGAAGCCTCTGGGAGCAGGCCACGACCAGTTGTTGGTGAAAGCTCATCATCGATTCAACAACAACAACAACAACAACAGCGGCCAATCGCCTCGAATTCCACCATCCCTGGAAGCGGAACTTTCAGGTCGAGCCAGGCCCAGCATGCGGTCCAGGCGGAGCTTGAGTTCTCGACATTCTTGGATGATACAAGCGTGTTTGTGCTGTCTGAGCCGCACGGCCAGTCCACAACTGAGGCATCCGGCGTGGCATGGGGTCGAAGCCAGGATCGTGACCTAGGAGGCCAGCATGGAGCCCCAATAATTTCCGCCGGCGACTCGGTCGCCGAGCAGGAGGCCCGCGATGGATCAGAAGTCGTCAACCTCTTATCTGATCCGGTCAACGACATGGATTTGGATCACAACATCCCACTCTCCGATACAGATGCATCCTCCCTGAGACTCGCGCTTTTCGGCAGTGACTCACAGGGAGGACTATCGTCTCGAGATTGGGACAACGTCCTGAACTTCATACCGGACTTCGTTCGACCAGACAGCAAAGAGGCTCACAGACTAGAGATGGCCAACTTCCGCAAATCTGAAGAGTCATATGCGGCTCTGGGAGTGCTCCATACCCCTGAGGCCGAGAAATTATGGTTGGATCAATGGATGGGCGTGCTCACGAGCTACAACGATGAGGTCTGGGGAGACCTAGGTGATCTGGTGAAAAAGGCCAAAGAAGAGATCAGTCAGCTTGAGCAGGCCCCGCCGAGTGAAGTCCCGCCAGCAGCGAAGGCCGTTCAGAGGCTCCAGATGATACTCGGTCACATTCGTGGTTACTAAGCAGGATGGCCGCATCGCCGTGGGGGTGTCTAGGTTCAGGTGCTCTGCGGAATAAAGAGTCCCGGGTTTAACGTTGATACGTAATTATTGCGTGAAATTGTTCCTCGCAATGTGAGTCTTAGGCGTGGTGTGATTCCAAAAGAGTGTCACGTGTCACCCCGCGGCCTCGAAGCTACCCCGCCCAGCCATCAATTCAGTGGATGGAGCCCGAACCACAGCACACAAAATCCCGGCGTTGCTGGGCCGACTAAGAGCCAAAAAATGACATCACCCCAGCCGTCGAGTCCTCCCCGCCCGCCCGCGTCGAGGACATCTGCAGCCCGGGCAAAATGATACTTGCAGAATGGTAGCAAGAGAGTTGCGGCAGATCAAGGATCGCTAGGAAACTGCCAATTGATATTCAGGTTTCGGGGCAGCCGAAGAAACAGGAAGCCAGCCATGCAAGAAAATCTTGGTTTAGCTGCTTGGAGACGGTGAGAGCTTCTGGGCAGCATTCTGCTGGCCAACGCACGAGCTGGGATGTAGCGGCATCAACTTGAAGCAGTAGTGGAGGTCAACCAGACGACCAGTCAGAGCGCGGCTTGGCACAAAACGGCTGGGACAGCCGGTCCGGGCATATGCTTTCTGTTGAAGCTACCTACCCTGCCTTACCTCACCTAGCCACTTTATTCGCCCACCTCATCTAAATACCCACTGCCTCCTACCTATTCCCTTCGAGCCTCTCGTCGCCGATCCATCGACAAACAGCCAAGTCATTGCGCAGACTCCACGTCGTTGCTGTTGCGCGAACACGAATATAAATCACCTACCTCCCTAGGTAGCCGATACAGGCCGAGCCGAGAGTAGTACCACGCCTCCCTTTGCAACGAGCCACGGGATACCGACGCCCGACACAGCATCGAAAGCTGCTGGAATGCGAATACAGCAACACCAACCCGGCCGCCCCCGCCGGCGGGCGGCCTGTCTCGCCCTCGCCCTCGCCCTCGTGCCCGCCTCCGCTGACGTCGCACACGCATACCAACAGCCATTCCAGTTCCGGCCTGCGGAGGCGCCCGCCGTTGCCGCTCCGCTCCACAGGAGACAGCAGGGCAGCTGCCTCGCCAACTTCTACCCCTGCGACAGCCAAGGCACGGCATTCATGGGGGTGTGCTGCCAGAATGGGCAGCTGTGTGCCCTCGATGCGAGTAACCAGCCGGCGTGCTGTCCTGCAGGGTGAGCTTTTTTCCTGGCCGTCACATCTCCGTCTTGATCAGTTAAAGACTCCTGCCTGCCTGCCTACCTTGGTCAGGCCCCGAAGCTAACCACATATGAGCCCCATCTCCCACCCCTCAAAAACAGAGCAGTCTGCACCGGCACGGCCCCGGCAACATTCATACCCCCGGCCGCGACGACGGCGCCCGTCTCCTTCGTCAATAACCCCTACTTCCCCTTCGCCTACATAACCACTTCGTTCGCCAACCAGGCCGCCTGCACGGCAGCCGTCTCCCAGTGCGGCAGCAACTACGACACGTGCACGCGCCAGCTGCAGGGGCTCGACGCCGCCGGCAGCCCCAACGGCCAGCAGTACGGCGTCACCATCGTCGTGCCGGGGGGCGGCGGCACCACCGTCGCAGCGACCAGGACCTCGGCCCCGCTCGCCACCGCCACCGCGGTGTGCAGCAGCCTCAGCAGCGTCGCCTGCTACGGCATCCAGCCCACCGTCTGCAGCAGCCAGGGCATGGTCAACGGCCTCTTCTACGTCGGGAGCGCGAACGCCGCGAACGCGAGGCCCACGCCCCCGCCCAGGGCGTTGCCCCTGGGCGCCGTGGCCGTTGGCGTGGGCTTGGGGATCGTGGGCGGTGTGTTTTGAGGATTGATTCTTCTAGAAGAATAAATCTTAGGATTGGACACTGGATGATGTTTATTCTCTTTTTTATTTTCCTTTTTATATATAATGTCTTCTCGTCCTCCTAGTGGTTCCCTAGCCAGTTACCCCCTTGGCTGCACTGGATTTGTGTGTTACCTGCAGTTTGCATTGCGCAAGGAATCTGTTTCTTATATTGGGATGGAGGGAGCCTCCAGGGCTCTTTTTAACGACGTTGATGACGTTTCTTGTGGTTTCTATATTGTCGGCCGTCACAACTTCACACGGCACTTGCGTCATGGATCTGTGCCAGGTGCAGCTACTTAGGTTGACAGACCAGACCTCTCCATCAGAGGGACCATGTCGAATGTAAATACATTAGCTATATTGAGCAGGCATTATGTCGTATGAAAAATGGCCGCAGTTGACTCTCTGGCAACATGGAAACTTCACCCCTCCCACAGCATCGAATGGTATGTATGTAAGCCTGGACTAAGACGAACATGTAGAGACTGTATATTGCCGAGATCCTCGAGACACCTTGTGTAGTACTATGTACCTCTGAGTGTTATGACCAAGCCATGTATTAGTATCCCACCTTTCTTTCGAGGCTCATAATTACTTCTTTATGCGTGACTTCCAACCGTACAAAACAAACCCAATCCTGCCCATGGAAGAATAAATGGCAGTATAAAAAAAGGAATATATACAAGGGACTGTCCCTTGCAAACATTACAAAAAGCAAAGGGAAAACACTGCTGTGATTCTTGAAACTCATCGGCAATCAGTCATCATCATGGCCGTCGTCTATACCCCTCCTCCTCCTCACGAAACGCACAGCCCTGACAGACCACTTCTTCACCATATCGTCCAGCGACTCGCTGATGAACATCAGGATCCGGCCGAAGAAGAAGAGGGCAATGATTGAGAGACCAAACACAACGCCGAAGGCTCCCCAGTAGGTCTTAGTATCGTATCCCTCGGTCTAAACCCCCATGCATATAAAGCCCGATCAGAATCTGAAGATCAAGGGAGAAAGAAAGACGAAAATTTTGGGGGGGAATGGGGAAAAGGCAAATTTGAAAAAGGGGGTTAGGCCTTACCACCTGAGGAATCTGCACCGAGAAGTACCCCGTCATCAGCGTGATTGGAAGGAAGATGACGCTCAGCTTGGCCAGCAGCGTGGCGCTCCTAGTGAGCCGCGCCGTGGCCTCCGAGTCCTTCTGGGCCGTGAGGTTGAAGTACGTGTCCGAGAGCGCGTTCTTCTCGTCCAGGTACTCTTCTATGGTGTTGAGCATCAGCAGCTGCAGCCGGTCGCTCAGCCGCTGGAACCGGTCCCTGGCCCTCCTCGAGAGCCGGTCCGCCGCCCCCGGCACCAGGTGTGCCGACTCCTCCCCCGGTGTCGGACGCGTGTCCAGCAGCCGCGAGATCAGGTTCTTGTAGCTCTCAAACAGGTGCCGGAGCTGCCGGAGGTCCATGCTCAGCTCGTGCAGAGCCTGGATGGTGCCGTCCTTCCGGTAGGACTCGTGTTTCCATTTCTAGATTGAGGGGGACGAAGAGGGGGGAGCAAAAGGGAGGAGGAAGAAACAGAGAGGTGTGTAAGCATGAAAACCTGTCACGTAGTGCAACTGCAATAATGACAGTATTGGGGCAGGTGTGTAACGGGTGGATGGGGGGAAAGGGACCCACGTGATGCCTCGCAAAGACGCCTTCCCTTAGCTTCTTCAATATCCGAAGCGAAGTGCCCAGGATGACAACCGCGGCTGCATAGTCTTCGAAGAGGTAGTAGAACAGATTCGAGGCGCAGTCGTGCTTCCTTTCTTCTTCCTTGGAGACGTCGTTGCCCGAGGGGTGCGTTGCCGTGACCCGGGGCTCCAACAGCCGCCTGACGTCCGTCAGCTGCAGGAAGTTCTCCCGGTCTAGCTTGGACTTGGCCTTGGAAATGTGTCGGAGCACTTTCTGCGTGTTCACCCGCATTTGTTCCAACTCGCGCGCCTGCCATTCCTGCTTCGTCTCACCTTCGGGCAGGATGTCCTCGTAGACGGGGGCCTCGTGGAAGGAGAGGACTGTATCCGACTGGGCTTGTTGGCCGGCTTGTTGGTCGGCGTGTGCTAGGAGGTGTGATGAGTCTCTGAATACCTAGCTCTACTTATGTTTGGCAAGGGGTGTGAGCTCACTATTTTTGCAGAGGCAGAACCAGGACCAATGCCTCGGTGGGACAAGGGGTAGATCTTGCAGTAGCTTGTCGTCCTTGCTGGTCGGCCGTCGGTGCAGCCAATTTGCTCCGATGCAGATGACTGTGGCCCACATAGCATTGTCAGTGTGATTCTTAGCCCATGCATGCCCCACGATCAGGGGATTAAATGTTGAGATGGCAGCTGCGCAGATGACAGCCGTGCAGATTGGAGCCTACACTCATCCCCCTGGTCAATGGTGGTGTAGTTCAGTGAGCTCTGCAACAGTTTGAATGTTGCCACGTTCTCCTGCTGCAAGAGCGGGTTACTAATCTCAGGAGCAGCAGCAGCCGCAGCCGCCGCCGCCGCCGTAGGATCGGTATTCTGGCATTCTGTAGACTGCCCGTTAACCCCCTGCTCCAGATCCTTTGGGTGAGCGGCAGCTGTGACGGCGGCAGCAGCAGCAGCAACGGCGGCCCTCGCTAGGCCGGTGCTCCTCCGACCAACCGCCTCAGCGGCTTTAGCCTCGTGCTTCGCATTCTGGGCGGCGCTGTACGCTTTCTTGAACTTATCCCACACGGTGATACTCCTCCTCAGCCGGTCGGAGAAGCCGTACTTGTTCGCAATAGCTTTGACCAGGTCCTCCTGAGCGCTGGGGTCCCAGAAGTTGCTGTTGTGGGTGGTCAGCTCGGTTTGTTGATTTTGTTCTGATTGACATCAGACCGCAGCCGCGATCGACATGCGCAACCAAACCAGAGAAGAGCAACTGAACATATGCTCACATCCAATGTATGGGATACTCGCCCCTATCCCTCAAATTCAGGAGCAGGTTAAACTCTGTGATATTGAGGTCCACGGCAATCTCGGCCTTGTCCGCGCCGAAGCGAACCAAGAAGTTCTTGGTGTTGACCGCCACAGCCTCCTTCAGCTTCTCGCTGTAGATGGTCCTGTCGTCGAAGTCGCACAGCTTTTTGCTCTTCCTTAGCTCCTCTAGGCTCGTTGGTGGCGCCGGCTCAGACATGGTAGTGGTGGTCATCGATCAGGGCAATTGCCGACTCGAACCAGCGCATGCATGATCACGATGTAAAATGAAAAGAAGAAGAGAAACACCGAAGGGGAAGGTAGCCTGAGGAGCTGAATATCTATTGCACTCAATTGGTCTGCAGCTGGAAGCGCGAGGCTGCGAAGCAACCACACCTAACCCCCTGTAGCCGTAGTTCCTCTACCTCGCATTGGATAGGACCCGCTACGGGCGCGAGGGTTGGGGGACAGCCTGTAGACTCTGCCTAGGTGGCCGCCAACATATGCAGCTTGCGACGAGAAACCCCTCCTGCATAACAATTCGGCACCAGTTGGGCGGTAAAATGCAGCGGCTATGGGCGCTATGGAGCCCGGGGAGCTCCCGTGTGACAGCAGACTGGGTTCCATTCGTGAATCCATGTTCACTGGGGCTCAATCAGTCTGGATGGCTGAAGATGGTGACCTCGGGTCGGCCTTCCCTCCATAATAAAGCGGAATAGGCAAGATTGCTGGTAGAGGAAGACCCTCATCTGAGATGAACCAAACCAGAAGGCTCGTTGAGTCATCATGAAATCGGCTCATGGATTGTCAAATAAAGGGAAGGATTATATGGATTTGGATTCAATATGCCCGAAGGTGATTGTTGTCAAGACACCAGTTTTCAAATACGTCACACAGCGAGCTCCCGTGTCCTAGATTCGCATCATAATTGGGAAAAATGCATTGGACCGTCGAGGTCATCAGCACAGACAATGAACGCCAGCAGTTTTACCTCATCAGCTTCAAGAAATTCCAGCTCTTAGCGCTTCAGTCAGAACCTCGAGGTGAGTGAGTGCTGCTAGCAAGAAAGTGTGATCGCACTGAGTAGCTCCCTACCTACCTATGTGTGGTACGTAGACTGGCTGGTTGTTTGGCGCGAGTCGGACTTCGGAACCAGGGTTGGTCGCGGTGGTCTCCATACCGACCGCCCGGATGAGGCAGGGCGGCAAAATTTCGAAACGAAACACGGAGAAACCAAACGCTGACCTTCTGAGACGAACTCCTGCATGTACGATACGGACGTATGAGCATGGGTGAGTGAGCGCAGCTTTCAGTTCGACCTTGACGCGAGAATCTGCGTTTAGCGACTCGGACTGGCTCAGCCGGCTCCTCAACCCGGCTGCCACGACGTTCGTCGCGCGCCAGCTTGGTGTCGATGACGACGGGAATGGTCGCCGACAGCTGCTGTCATCCCTCACCCTCTTCAGGCTGCCGGCTCCCGAGACCGAACGGAATACGACTGATGAATCATTACCGTCGTCGGCCGAGAACAACGCTGCATCATCGAACGAGCCCCAATCCACCGCACAGTGTCATTGGGAAGTGGTTGGCGTTTACACGCTGCCTAGTGCACGCCGCTTGGGCATAGCGGAGGGGGTCATGAGTGAGGCGGTCCGGTGGGCGAGGAAGACCGCCGCATCGGAGGGAAAGGAATGCGTCGTCTTGACCACAGAGGTTTTCAAGACGAACACTAGCGCACAGCTCCTCTGGAGGAAGGCTGGGTTCGTGGCTGGCGATGGCAATGAAATCGGCAAGAAAGAGAGTGGGAAAGTTGATGGCATGACGGAAAGAGATGAGAGTGAGACCTTGCGGTTTGACTCTCCCTGCCGGACCAGGCAAGCGGGATTTGTATGTCAGTGAACAGGTTGAACAAACGCCTTGATGCACGGCCACACGAGCCGATCTGCAGACGGGAAGTTGGGAAATGAGGAAAAACGAAGAAAGCCCGGAAGCGAAGTGCAGCAAACGCATAAATCATGGAAATCACTTCTATTGCTCGCCCAGTCTTGCCAGTGTGGCTGTACTGCGTATCCGTAGGTAGCAGAGGCAGCCGGCTTTGCCTCCACTAATAATTCTGCCAAGCCCGCCTGCACTCAGTCTTGTTCAGCTCATCCACATTTCCAATAAACTAACGAAAGTCACAAGCACGGCAGGACGGGCTCGCTTTCGAAGCAAAAAGGAGGGAGCTAAAGAGAGCCGAGCCATGACAGGGGAAGGCAAGCGTGCCGAAGATGCCCACAGTAGAATTGAGATCAGCCCGCCTGGTTGGCTTGCATGCCGATTTGAATCTTTGGCGATGTGCCAACCCCAGACAACTCACTGGGACTCCTGGGAGACCCGAGTTTAATTGGACGACGGGTCTGCTAGAACCCCTGCCTGGACCCCTGCCTGGACCCCTGCCTGTAGCCCCCGGTCCATAGCCCCCTGCCAGTCCTTGTTTCAAAAGTTCACGACACCAGCCACAAGGGACGATGGAGATCGAACGAGGCACCACACGCGCACGTTTTTGTCTACTTTCTCATTTTTGCCGCCAATTGGTTAGGAGGGCTGGAGGGGGACCTTGGTGAGCTGGGAAACAAATCTCTGGGCTGGGAACCTTGCATACTAGTACGGATACATAGTGATGGGTTCGGAAAGGGATGGCGAATGAAGGGTGCGTGACATGGAGTCGAAGGGTGAGGTGACATCTTGACATCTTGACACACGGGAGAACCTCCTTCTCCCTTCCCCCCTGGTCCCATCTTTTTAACAGGCTATACTCTCTACGTACTATGTAGGTAGCTAGTGTGTGTACCTACTCAAAACCCCTTCAACCCTTCTTTGCGCGCGTGGGTTGCTGCTTCACTTTGTGCCTTTATCTCATATCAGCCTGGGACCGTTTCCTCTCTATTCTATAGCAGGAATTTGGGGACTGGAATCGTCCGCGACGTGCGATGGGCTTTCACCACGAGAGTCGCGCGATAGACGTCTAGCCATCCGCGCCTTCCACACCGTCCGCGCCACCAGGACCAAACAAGAAAAGAAAAAACCAGTCAACATGCCCTCAAACATAACCCTCCGCAACGCCGTAGCGGCCGCAACATTACTTCTCGTCTATACATCCACAGCCACAGCGGAGACGACGACAGCAACCACGACCCCGACATTCACCTTCCCGGCCTGCATAGACACCTGCATCGTCGCGACGGGCTGCTCCCTCAACGATCCCAAGTGCATGTGCAAGGCCGCCCCCATCGGCTTCCTGGACAACGTGGTGCGGTGCATCTTCAAGACGTGCACCTCGTCCGCCGTCACCGCGGACGGGTCCTTCATCAGGGTCATGGACGCGGGCTGCCAGGCCCTCAAGGTGCCCATTCCCAAGTCGGCCGTCCAGGCAGCGCAGAACCTCGCCGCCACCCTCGAGCCCAAGCGGACGCCCGTGTCGACGCTTTCCACGACGCTGAGGCCTCCCTCGAGCACATCGGCGAGGGGGGGCGGAGGCGGTGGCGGTGGCTCGCAGACGACCAGCAGGCCGGGGACGACGACGTCGTCGTCGCTGCGGCTGCAGTCCCCGACCACCACCGTAGTGGCCGGCGGGGAGGAGGATGATAATCAAGGCGGCGGCAGCACGGCACCACCGCCACCGGCTACTTCGACCTCGACATCCACATCCGCCGCGGCGGCTCAGAACCGACCCCCTCCTTCGGAGCCGACGGACTCGAGCCCCTTCGCCACCCCCATCGCCGACGGGGCCGCTGCCGTAGGGGACATGATGCCGAATGCGTGGGCCAGGTTGTCGCTTGTCGGTGCTGTTGCGGCTTTCATGCTCCGGTGACCCAGCCGGCCGGCCGTGGGGCCATCGTCCCGAACCATTGGAGACAAAAAAGGCGGAAGAAAGGAGATGACGAAGAGGAAGAAACTAGAGCGAAGGCAAGCGACAGAAAAGACGAAGGAGAGGGAGCTCGAAGGGTGGATAATGATAAAGCGTAATGAACTTAACCCTTGTAATCAGACTGGGCTGGCGTTTCGGTTTGGATATTTAAAAGTACCTAGGCAACCTTGTAACATCATCTGGGCATTGGAGTCATCGGGAGTTCATCGCTACAACGGGTGCACGGGATACCACAGTCGTTTTTTGGGGGGTTTTTCTTATTCCCCTCATTTTCCTGATAACTTTAGGAGAAGGCGGCCTAGAAAGGGAAGCATGCTGAACTCAGCCGAGTTGGCGCGGGCTATAAGGGGGTCAATGGGCGATTCCGGGGGCATCGAGCATTAGTTAGAGGATTGTTGTCGCCTTACTGATAGCAGTGGGAACAAGCAGGCAAGAGACAGGATAATCATGACATGCCATCTAGACATAAGCACGTCCTAAAATATTCCGCAATCGCAAAGTACAGGAAGATCCAGAGAGAGCAACAACAGTCTCGGCCCAATCTCAAGGTGCGATCCCGCCGAGCATGGTAAGCGACGAAGAAAGAAGATGGATACAAAGAAAGCCAAGTCATGCTGACAGAAAAACCCGGGATCAATCTACTGTATGTGCAAAGATTCAGTATAACAAGTATATACAGCCCAGCCACCTAGCCAACCTACCTAGGTGGACATCCTCCTTTACAATCTTGTCTCGCCCACCCTACGCCTTACATGAAAACCAAGAACGCAACCCCCAACCCCGCGACGGTGACCAAGCTCCCGCCACCTGAGAGCAATAGCCCGGCTCCGCTGATCACATTGGTCGGCCTCGGGGTCGTCACGGCGCCGCCCCCGCCGGTGCTGTTCGCACTGCCACCCCCCGAGGTCGAGTTGCCCCTGCTGCTGCCGCTGCCGTTTCCTCCCGCCCCGCTGGTCGAGTTGCCCCTTCGGGACCCGGACGACCCGCCGCCGCCGTCGGTGGTGCTGCCTGTCTCCCTGGACGCCGCAGCGGAGGAGGTCAGGGAGGTTGTCCCGTGGGAGCCTCCCTGGGTTTGGGTGTCAGTGCTTCTCATTCATTCTTTTTCTACTTTGTTGCTTGTGTCCCTAGCGTGGGGAGGAGCGAGGTTCCCACTGACAGCTGCTGGGAACGCATGAGATGGGCAAGGAGAGGGGTGGACGTACTGTCGCGAGCGCCAGACTGGCGAAGCCGAGGGCGACGATGGTCGTCACCTTCATGCTGCGCTGGTTTGTTGTTTGTTTTGAAGGCACGAGTTTGGTAAAGGTGAAAGTAGTTTGTAGCTAGAGACCGTGATCCAGACGGTTTGAGTGTGTGCTCTCTGTGTGCCCCAAATAGATTTTGGAGAGAAATGGTATCAAGTTCGTATCTCGTTGTGACTGGTGCACTATCATAAGAGACCCAGCTCCTATTCCGCCTTTTCCTGGGCTGGAGGGAGTTGTCAAGTATGCAAAAGAGAAGTAAGAGAGGATGGCCTGGAGTTTGTGAGTGAAGAGGGCTCCTGTCTTTGTTATAGACCTTGAGATCTGCTCTCCCAACGTCTCTCCGATGACATGAGCCAGGGAGAGCCCGGCCGACAACACGCGTTTACAACGAAATCAACATCCGTCACCCAGAGGGTGCCACCATCCCAGAACCCCCGCACATGGAACATCCACGAGACCAGAGACGGTCCAGGCCCTTACCGAGTCTGATAGCACCCCCACCGCAGACACCACCGACACCGACTCGAGCAACCAGCCGTGACGTGTGAGCGAATGCCAAGGCTTCAAACTCCAAATCGCGTTTTCGTTTGATCGAAGGCGTGCGTGTGTGTTTTGTGGAAACGACCTGTAGTCTTAAAGAAGAAGCCCTGTCCTTCTTTGAGATGATGGGTGCCACCCCTGCGACGATCTAGAGTCTCGGGCCAAGAATAGATGAATCTCTTAAGCAGCTTCATGGGCTACCCTTGCTTCGGGAAGACCTGCAACTTGTTCGACCACCGTTCTCGAGGTCCGCGCCATGGAGGAGCGACACTGGCCACAACACCATTGGGAATAATTATTTTTGATAGAAACGCGTCAGCTTGTAGGCCGCTAAGACTAGCTGGATCTCTGCTCTGTCTGCTGGCTGCCGTGTCTCCTGGGCCTCTCCAGCGTGTTGCCTTGTGCTCAAGGCAATGAAAAGCGCGCCAAGGGCAGCTCTAACGACGCTCATGGAGACATCATTGATAGTGATGCCGTCCTTAGTACGTAGTCGTAATCGTGACAGCCTTCTCGTACTCCCAAGGACCGATAGCCACCAACATCCATGACTTCTGCCACAAAGACGCGCAAGCAGGACGGGTTATCTAGCCGTTCTCGCAGGCATCATCTCTGCTCTCGGTACTCAAAATCCCCTCACAGGCCGCTGATGGTTGGTCCCTCCCCCCAACGGCAGGTTTCGCTGTCATCCCATATAGAAAGACTGGCCGTCCTGAGGGCTGCCACGAAGCCTTGACTCGGCAGTTCACAAATGAGCATGAAGAGACGAAAAAACAGGACATCCAAGTGGCGAGCTTGTTGCCCTCCCCCGAGGCTCACCCCCGCAAGCATCGATACACTTGGAGTCCAGTCGATTCATGCACTGTGTGCCCGACAAGGCCGACTCGTTGACTCGTTCAGAAGACGGACACAGCTCCCCGTCGTTGTATCCACAAGCATAACTCGGGGCCGTACCTGCTGACGTAGATGTGTCACCCGAGAGCCGGGATAGGTAGCATCAAACTGAAAGGAATGCATATCCAAAGACGAAAGAGGAAGAAAAGAGAGAGTCAAAGAGAAGGTGAGAGAGAATCTGAGAACAGCGAGAGAGAGATCTGCGGGTGCCGCGTTGTGTAGGTGGGTACAGGTCTTGGGTCTCGTTGAGCCTCAAGGTTCATAGAAGTCTCCACTAATGAGTCAAGAAACACGTCTCGAGGTCCAGCCAGCATCTCCGAAACGAATGAGGTTCCAGAAGGCAGGTCCAGTATGGATGGCAATGACACTGTTCTTTCTAACAGCCGTGTTGCCCAGTTTGACATTTCAATAACGTTTCTGCCCTAACATATGGAGGACAACATTGAAGGTTCGGAAGTCAGTGAGAAGAGTCCAAATCTTTACATGACAGAAAGAACGGGATCAGATTTCTTACTAGGCCAGAAGCAACATCGGGTAACAGGTTAGCCATGTTCATGTGTTCGTCTTGCATGTTGATTCGGTTAGCAAGCAATTACCTGCGTAGATCGAGCGAGTCAAATATCTGTTCTCGTAGGAGTTAAAGTCAGGGCATAGATGTTGAAGCAGTGGACATATAACTAGCACTGTACAGCTGTTAAAGAAAGCAAACACAACAAACGAGGCTAGATTTTTGCAACATACCATAGCAATTAGCTCAACTCCAAGCTGTCCTCCCTGGTGAAGGCAGCATCACTTGAATCACTCTCAGCTAGATCGAGGATGCCGCTCAAGACATCCCGAATAGAAACCCCCGCCGTTGCGCCTTCAGACCTACCAGCCGAAACACCGACCCGACCACTACCCTTCCGGTGCCCACTAGACTCCGGCAAGTCCGCACCGACAAGCGCCCTCGCAACAGCCTCGGCCTTCTCAAGCGCCCTCTCCTCCTCCCGGGACAGCTTCGCACACACTGCCTCAAGATCTTCCCCGCGCGCCATCAGCAGGCCCAGCGCCTCTGCCCTCTCCACCACCTTCCTATCGATCCCGTTCATAGCCGCGCACTTGCTACCGAAGCTCGACGTATTCCGCCCCGGTACGAGCCGATACAGGAACGTGACCTGGTCGTCCTGCTTGTCGCTGTCATAGTCGACCCTGATGTCCATGTGCGCGAAAGCCAAGGGCGTGCCACCGCCGGCTGAGGAAGGCGATGGAGACCCGCCGCTGCTGCTGAGGAAGCCGTGCTCAAAGATCTCATGGAAGTGCGTCGCCGCTAGGACCTTGGGCCGATCTTCGGCCTTGCGCCCCGCAAAGTGCTCCAACAGCGCCGCCGCAAGAGCCGCCCCGTCGACGGGGCTAGTGCCCTTACCAAACTCGTCGATCAGGACCAGGCTGCGCCCGGTCGCGAGGTTGATCGAGAAGGCAGCCTGCCGCATGTCGATGGCGAATGCACTCTCGGCCCCGGCCGCGCTCTCACGGGTTGAGACCCTCGTCAGTATCTTGTCCACAACGCCGATCGTGGCCTCTTCCGCGGGCACGAAGCTCCCGATATGCGCCAGATAGACGATGAGTGCCACCTGTTTGAGATACACGCTTTTGCCCGAGTGGTTTGGCCCCGTTAGGATCAGCATGCTCGGCGCGACAGCTGCGTCGCTTAAGGTTCCGCAACTGTGAGTAGTGGCCTCTGATGAGTCGCCTCGGCCTTCGTGTTTACGACCACCGGTGAGGGAGCAGTCGTTCGCCACAAATGAAGGCACGACAAGCTCCTGGAGTAGGTGGCGTCCGCCCCGGATCTCGATGACGTTAGAGCCTGTCATCCTGGGCTCGATGAGGTTGTAATGCCTGGCCACGCTGGCGAGAGCAACGAGACAGTCCAGCTCCCCCCAAAAGTCGGACGCCTGGAGAATCGCTTCTTCGCGCGCAAGAATATCCTTCCGCAGCTCGTTCAATATTTCGATCTCCATATCTGTATGTTCACCCAGATGGCTGTCAGTCATGTCACTGCACGTCCTTTCCAGTCGACCTCGGACGTGTCACTTACCGATGATCTTGGAGTATGTATCACCCATGTCCCAATCAAGGGACCTCATGTGATTGTTCTTGAAGTAGAATGTGTCCTGATGAACGAATTTTCTCTCCCAGAAATCATTTACTAGCCCTTCACCCTCATAGCTGGGTCTCCCTGTCTCCTCGCTCATCTCCACGCAAGTGAGGAATCCTAGCTGGGGATAGAATATGCAGCGAGTGACGTATCGACGGGCCCATTCCGGCACTTGGTGGGCCAAGCCGCTGGCCGCAAGTGTCAAGTAATCATGGAGACCGTCCCAAATGCGCTTCATCTGCTCGAGCTCTCTGTTGGCCTGCCGCAGGACCACGGTTCGGTTGCTGGCCTCGGAGTCCTCGAAGTCAACTGTCCTGGCGACCATCTCGCCCACTTCCCGTAGGCTTTGAGTATTGATATGCAGACGCATCTGATAGCTTTTAGCCCTTAACTCAGTAAAAAAAAAAGAGACGCTCGGACTGGACCAACCTTTGCCACGATCTCTAACATATCTGCCCCGCTCAGGCTGTTGACAAGCTCATAAAGCTCAACAGTACACTTCGCGAATCGCTGCAGACTCGACCAAACACCCCTCTTCAAAGAAGTCTTCTCAGACGGCTTGTCCACTCCTTTATGTACATGGCCAAGGATCGTCTTCATGTTTTGGATCCTTCTGAGCAGCTTCATTATCTGAACAAGCCCCTCGCTATTCCCGGGGCTGTTGAGCACCGCGACGGTCCGGTGCCTCTCTCCAATGAGCTCCAGATCAGTGCTCGGACGAAGGAACATTTGTCGTAGTTTTACCTTGCCCTGGATGGTAGACGTCTGCTTCTGGAAAAGTCCGTATACGGAGAGGCTCTCCTTGGCGCTGGATTTGCTTATGTCGGGTCCATTCATCTGGTTGTTTGGATGAAACTCCGAGCGGAGAGTCTGTAGGGCGTTAAGGGTGTCTTCGTTCACGAACATGGAATTGGAGAGATCGAACATCGTCACGGATCTAATGTTGTGTGCAAAAGCACCGTTTGGATCCTCGGGAAGAAATTCGGAGGCTCTCCGGCGTCGAAGTTCGTTCATCACTGCCCCCGCACACCCAAGCTGCGATCAGTGAGCGAAATTGTATCAATGAGACATGAGGCAGGCAATGCTTTTGTGGACTGATGGACTCACCGATATTTGACTTTCAAGGTTGATCAACGCACCGAGCTTCAAGCATCGAGCCTGATTCGAACCCAGATACGCTCCGTCGTGCCCGTCGACCTTCATCTCGTCTTCCCCAGCCGTGGCCATAACCAGAGCCGGATGGCCGAGGAAGTCAAGATGCAGCCTCAAAAGTTTCCCCACGGTGGCTTGGGGGTCGAACTCGCTGGATCCTGTGTTCCGAAGCGCATATGCTGTTTTCAAGTTGCTGTCTATGGCCAATATGTCAACGATGCAGCAGTACGGAGGTGCCCAGAAATCCCGCTGTCAGGAGAGAGAACGACTCACTTTGATTGTTTCCCTCCACATCTTGCCCATGACGCTCCAGGTAGGTGATCAATTCGTCCGAGGCGCGATTCGAAACGATAACCACCGTCGGCTCAACATGTAATAGAAGCATCTCGACAAGCTCCAAACCCGCAATGGTGTCCTGCTGAATGAACAAGCCGCCGTCAAAGGCTGTAAAGTATGCGGAGCCGATTGCACCATTCTGCTTCAGCTCGAGAGCGAGTATGACGTCGCTGGCCAAGTCCTGGTCGTCAAATTGCTCTTCATCGCTGCCGAGCTGAGAACGAGAGTTTCTTCCCGCGTGTTGGTGTTGCCGAAACGCCGAAGAGACATGGGGCGATGACGGCGTCACCGGCGCAGTGCGGCTTCCAGCAGCTGAGGCAGGGGTGCTCAAACCTGCCCGAGAAGCTGTGGAAGGACGCGGCAGGCCCGGCCGGGTCGGCGCTTGTCTAGAAGCAGCCCTGGGCGTTGCTCTTGAAGTCGCTCTAGAAGCTAAATGACAGGGCCCGGGAGATGGACTCCCATAGATCGTACTTGGAGCATAGCTTCCAGTCCTAGCTCGTTCCCTTCCCCCACTCGGCCTTGCCCACAGATGTGACCGTTCCCTGCGGTCCATGTTCTTCCCAGTGATGTTTGATTGCGAACGAGCGCATTGAGGCAGTACGGAGACAAACCAGGCAAGACGTTGGTACAAGAGAATGAGAGCCGCCAACACAGAAAAGTTTCGGTTGGGAACCCATTTGAATAGAGCGGACAGAGTCTCGTGGGACCTTGACCACGAGACGTCCTCATGCACTTCGCCAGGATTAGAAGGCGCGAGAGACCTCAGGTAGCGTTCAGATCGTGACTTCCCACTAGGGAGGCCTTTCCCATACGTATCTAGGCTACGCACGTGGTTAGCGAAGCATTCCGAATGGCAAAGATAGCATCTAAAAGGAGTCGACAGCATCGGAACTATCACAACATTCCGAGGAAGTAAAAGCAGATTCCGCACGCCGACAGACTAGATGCAAGATCTGGAGCAAGTCGGGCACGATAGCGCTCACTCAGCGGCATCATATGGACTTTGACCGACGGTGTCGTAGGTACTGGGTGTGGTATTTCTGGTTATGCCGGAGGTAGCTGTATTCAATTGCCCAAAATAACCAATCCGCCCAACATTCTGGCCTCCTGTAGCCCGTGTGATAATGATCACCCAGGCACGCCATCGCGTGTTTATCGTTAGTCATACACAGACTCTCCCGTTGTAGGAAACTTAACCAAGCTCGTATAGCTAGGTAACATTCCGAAACTTGAGGGGGAGAAGACGAAAGAGAGAAAAACAAAGGACGCCAGAGTCAAGCGCACTTGTCACCCCCGGGTCGGCATCAGTTCTCCCCACCAATCCCGCCAGTCTTGACCCATTGGGTAAATTCCCTCCTCTGCCTCCTGATATCAATGAACCCAGGCCTCGACTCCAGGTACCTAAACGGGTTGCCGACAAAGTCCTTCTCCACCTCCCCGCCGCTGGCCAGGAACCCCTGCTCCCCTTCCCTCTCCACCTTGCCCGCCCACTCGCGCCACTGGATCGGCCGGAGCTGCGGCGAGCCCAGGACCAGGCCCAGGCACACGACCACGAGAGCCGTCACCGTCTCGATCGAGATGTCGATGGGGAGGGTCGCCGTCGTCGTCGTTGGTGGCGGGGGGGAGGAAGGGGAGGAGGAGGAGGTCGACGGCATGGTGGCGCCTGCTGTGCCGGTGGATGCGACGGAGGAGTATAGGGCCGAGTGCTCGTGCGCCGAGTAGCAGCTGTAGGGAGACAAGGGAGAGGTTAGATGGGGTTTCTCGCGATGGGGCTGGACGGGGTCACCACTGCTTGGGGACCGCAGGACTCACGCATGCGCAAGAATGACGAGACCAAAGGTCGTTATTGATTTTGATATCCACGTCATCTTGTGGTTAATGTGCGCTTTATCAAGGGAAGCGCACGCGAGTTCGTGTGAATTTGTGGCTAGGAGTGAGCTATTGGATCTCCGCTGGAGCTCGTTATGAGATTGTTTGACGTAGTAACGATAGGGCAATGACGGCTACTAGGTAGGTTCGGATTATGCATGTGGGGGATCTATTTGCAATTATCGTACGTAAGACCGCGTTCCATCCATATAAGGGGTATATGCCCCTACTAGTGACCACAGCATACAACTAGCCAGACGTCATGCCAACAATGCCCTTTGTGAGGTGACTCGACAAGAGGTCGCAGATATCACGGCTTCCCAGCAAATTTTCCAGAGAACCGCTGTTCGTGCTCTACACATCCCGCAAAGTTGAGATATCCCTGTCTCTGGCGATCAGTCAATGAGCTAGGAGATGTCGGCAGCATCATTTCAGATAGTATCGGACCTCCACCTCGAGACCCGAGCCTCGTACGACTTGGTTCTCAAGCAAACGGCTCCCAACCTCGCCCTGCTCGGTGACATTGGCCAGGTCGCTGATGACGGGCTCTTTGCTTTTCTCGAGAAGCAGCTTCGCCGGTATTGGAATGTCTTTTTCATACTGGGAAACCATGAGCCCGTCATGACTAGCTGGCCTGCCGCCAAGCGGAGGGTGCGCGACTTTGCCGATAGGATGGAGCGCCTTAGAGCTCGATCCACCATCGGGCGATTTGTATTTCTCGATCGAACTCGCTACGATCTGGACGGTACCCTTACAATCCTGGGCTGTACCTTATTTTCAAGGGTGACACAAGCTCAGCGCGTCGAGGTTGCCAGCCGCTTCGTTGATTTCAAGCAAATCCAACAGTGGACTGTCGACGATCATAACGATGCCCACGCATCCGACTTAGAATGGCTGAATTCCCAAGTATCCGAGATTTCGAGGTCTGAACCTCAGCGGCAGATCGCGATTTTCACGCACCACAGCCCGACCTTGGATGAGCGGGCTGTGGACAAGAAGCATCAAGACAGCCCCGTCACGTCGGGTTTCTCCACCGATCTTAGCAACGATGAGTGTTGGACAAATCCGTCCGTGATCATGTGGGCGTTTGGCCATACCCATGTTAGCTGCGACTTTATCGACGACTTTGGAAAGCGGGTTGCTTCGAATCCGATGGGCTACGCTTCGGCCCTAGAGAAAGCGTTTGATGCGAAGAAAGTTTTCTTTTTAAGACGAGAGAACTTTGGTACGGAGAGGGTTGAAAGCAAGATAGTTGCATGCGGGACACGAAAGGGGGAATAAGATCAGACATTGGGACGACTGGGAAAGAGGTCCAACACATCGATGTCTTACGGCGAAACACTGTAGTCTGGTTAATTATCAACGCATAGATATGATATACTCTCTGTTCATGATATCGTTGTGTTGCCCTCCTCCATCACTGTGCTGCGAGCCTTGCGCAGGTAATGCTGCTGACATCGAAATGTTCCTAAATCTGCCGCGTTGATTCCCCGTAGCTGATCAGAGTGGAACACCCGGTATTCCCTTGGGAGTTGCTGTTCAAATCCTAGCGACTTGACTGCACCAATGTATTCGTAGATGTAACCGAGAAATACAGCGATTCGCAGACGCAGACTGAGTTCTGTCTCATCCAAACTCAACCATTTCGCCACCAGAGATGAGAGTAGGTTGGGTAATGTGGGAAACCAATCTGTCATATCCTCAGGCTTTGATGGGAGATGGTAAAACCAATCCGAGGCCGTAAGGAGAATGACTGAAGTGTGATGGCCGTCGAGAGATCGGATTGCCGGAGTCGAATCTTGAGTTTCTCGCCGAGCCGGAGTAAAAACGTTATTAAATTGCCGGATATCACGGATGGCTAGGCTCGGTTCACTGCGCTGGTATCCCGACTTCGTCAAAATCTGAGCTGCCGCGTCCGCATCGTGGACCAACAGAAAGAGATCGAATACCAGCGTGGGAACGCCCAGTTGCTCCAGCGCATCCTCTAGCCAGATGCAAGCAGGTAGTCCAGACTGGGTAAGGACACTGCAGGCCGCGAAGCGCGGTAAGGTCTCGGGTTGCAATGAATGTAGGATGGTGGATTGTTCCATCTCGGGCTGGTCTAGCTCGCCTTCATCTGGCCGGGAAGCACCACATCCCATAATTTTGCGGTGGATGCAGTTGAGGTAGACCAAATCGAAGCGAAAGGTATATGTTTGCATTTGCTAAATCCAATCCGGAAACGCAATGGTATCGCAGGCCAGTTCCCACCAAGAAAGATGAAGTCGCGGGAAGCCACGTGATTCTGGAGTCAATGACGAACGGGTCACGCTTGGCAAATGACCCAAGACCTTCAGATCCTAGACGAATACAACCATCTTTCCGGCGGCCGAGGGGTTTATCTTCTTGCGGAGCGCTTCCTCAAGCTAGCT